>CABFOW010001155.1:130157-167949 GCA_902141385.1 Timema californicum | reverse complement strand
TGGCACCCAATTACACGAATATAGATAAATAGTTAGATTTTTTCCGTTGTAGGTGATCAATCAACCTGATTGACACGCTACACATAAATTTGTATTTATTACATAATATCATAAAACGAAACTCTTCAATTGGCGCTCAATCACGGTGCTATAAATACCAATTGTATCATCAAAATACCGTACCGCTTTAATTAGGGCTCGATCATGGGGAAATTATCAGCTAATTAAACTGTATCACTTCAATTGGTGTCCAAATGTGGGACCCGTAACGAAGCTCTTCAATTGGCGCTCGATCACGGAGCTATAAATACCAATTAGATTATCAAAATACCGTACCGCTTTAATTAGTGCTTGATCACGGGGAAATTATCAGCTAATTAAACAGTATCTCTTCAAGGGCTTATATGTCTTCCATTGGTCAGGGAAGTATCATTAAAATGTTGTATGATAACTGTTGCTTGTTAGATATCTACAGAATTTCTCCTTATCCCAATCACAAAGGTGAGAGTATAGAAGACGTGCCAAAGAGTGTTTTTGCGTTTTTTTGTCCAAAATAAATTAAATATTGTTTCAGTAAAAACAAAGTATAATTTTCTTCATATGGTTATATCAAAAGTTATTGAATATCTGTCATGATCATAGCGGCATTAGATAATAACTTTTTAAATGAACATAAAAATCATTATTCCAGGAAATCCTTGATGGATATTAAAAAATTGTTTACATCACCATATGAAAAAAAAACCCTATGTTTCTACCGGAGAAATATTTGATTTATTTTGGCCAAACATTTTTTTGCTATAAAACCGTTGCCATTTCCTTGCGTCCCCAAGACCCCCGCCTTAAAGCAGGTTTCGAGAAATCTTGCTTATCTCTAATCAGAGAGATGTTTTGTAGAAGTCACAGAGTGGGAATTTGCAACAGTGAGAGATGTTCTCAAGAATTTCTCCAGAAAGAAAATTTGTATTCACAGATGAATTAATTTTCTTTGTGAAAATATCTCCTAATAAGCTTTACGTGTGGCATTCATATTTAATATAATTTTGAATTATAGTTGTGGAAATATTTTTATAAATTTATTATGACTGTATATTTTACTAAGTGTTATTTAATAAAAACTATAAAAAAATAATACATATTTTCATATTAAATCTTCATCGTATTTGTGAATAATCTGAGACTTATAAAATATCTCTGATGGAAAACTGTAAACTATTAATAGTTTAGTGATACTTACATCCTCTATCTCCCATCCTTGCTGGGACCAACAGAGGAGGGACACGAAGGCCGCCGAGACACAGCCTAGGGGCCCTGCCCCTCCGAACCCCAGACACTCACTCCCTAGTACAGATATGAGGCCACCTCCCAGCAGCATGAGGATCCTTAAAGGCACCACGTACGGCTGAACAACAAGGATACACACATGAGTTCATACAGATAGCACAGGTCTTAGCATAGGTGTGTATATGTGTCTGTCAGGACCAATTTCCATCTCTCGGCTGAAGCCAATGATAACTCCAATCAGCCCCATTAATCTCCTCGACCCACGAGGTGAAACCATGGAGATATTATCTACTCAGGTTGCATGGGAGCTAAGCACGCGGCACTGAACACGTAATAATGGCAAGCACTTGCTGTGATGTAGGACCGTTAATGATTACCCTAAGAACGTAGTCTCATTTCTAGAGGGACTGGTGTGTTGTTTACTATTGAATGTGGTGTGTTCTGCTGCCGTGCTCCAAGATATCGAGGTTTTCAGTGCCACGCGCCTAACTCCTATACAACCTGTTGTACACGCATTCTTCACAGCTTTGCTCTCTCGGCGTTGTACACCGAAACTTTTAACACAATTTATGGCATTAGCATAGTTTGCCGGATGTAAGTGTACATGAATTTTGTCTTACTTCTGGTTTAAACAAACCATATGTGCAGTTTGGGTGCTGAGAGTTTCCAAACACTCTGTATATATATTTATATATTCAATTTTATATATATATATATATATTTATATAAGTATATGTATATATTTATTTATATAAGTATATGTATATATTTATTTATATAAGTATATGTATATATTTATTTATATAAGTATATGTATATATTTATTTATATAAGTATATGTATATATTTATTTATATAAGTATATATATATTTATTTATATAATTATATATATATAATATATTGTTTACATAATATATATAATACATTGTTTACATATTGAGGTGTTTTATTAGATTTTAATAATACTATACATGTATGAAGATAGGATATGTGATGTTCGTAGAGGATTGATACTGGCACAAGGAATCTCTCTCAATATATCTATAGAGATATAGAGAAAAAAAGAGAGAGATTTGTTTTCAGCCAATACTCTACGACCACACATAATATAATATTTAGAGACTGTCCCAAATATTATAGCACTTCTCTTATATATTCCTATTTATTTCTAATTATTCAGTACAAATCAAATACCAGTAATACACTGGGTTTTTATGGTCCACATATCCATTTTACTTAGGATATTTCTATGGTTTGATTGAAAACATTTAAAAGTGAATTTATATTGCAATTACGCCAAAAGAACTTACATCATTCTTCTCCGGAACATATTTGGATAGTACCCCCCAGAAGATTCCAAACGCAATCCCTCCAGCTATTGATAATGGACCCTGTAGAATTTCATACGTGAGAGACTCTGTAATACAGAAACATTAGGCCACATTAAATTGTTTTATGTTAAAATGATTATTAATTTTAATAATGGATTTAGAGTACACAAAATCAGTAAGTTGTTAACATATAGCCTGCTGTCAAATAATGTGATATATAGAATATACTCTTACAAAACAATAATCTTACCAGTTGTTCTCTATTGGGTGTGAAACGTGGTCTCTTACCTTACACGATGATAATAAATGTAGGATGTTCGTAAACACGGTGCGTAGGAAGATATTTGGTCCAAAAAGGGATGAATATATTGGGTAGTGGAGGATATTATTACATAATTATGAGTTAATACCCTTTACTCATTACAATACATTGTTAGGATAATCAAATCTCAGAGTACGGTGGGGAGGATATGCAGTGTGAATGGGAGAATATAGAACCTTGTTCAGAGTATGACTGGCAAATCCAATAGGGAGAGAACATTGTGGAGACATAGACGCAGATAGTAGGATAACATTATAATGGACCTGAAAGAGATATAATCCATTTACGGTAGGAATTATTCTCTTAAAGGTATTTTTTCCTACCAATACCCTATGGTGAACGGACTTTAGGATTTAATAAGGTGGACTGGGTAAAACTAGCTCAATATAGGGATAGCGTGTAATGAGGTGGACTGGACAGAATTAGCTACAGATAGGGATAGTTTTTAATGAGGTGGACTGAATAGAACTCGCTCCAGAAAGGGATAGGTGGCGTAGTTTTGTTAATGCGGTAATAAACTTTCGAATTCTTAATACCATAGAGAAATTAATAATATATACACATTCAATTGTCATATTCGAAAAGTTTTCATGTTTGCACTAGTGAAACTATACGAGTATATATCCCCCATCTCAGTGCCAGCACGTCTAGCTACCATTTTGTGATATACTCTATTTAATTACTCCAAAGACCCGCAGAGATAGTCGAATAGTCTAAACTCTAAAGCAATACTCTCGCAATAGATTATATAGACGACAGATTCAAGTTAGATTCTTAGTTGAGTGTACTGAAGGTGTTTTTTTTTAGAAAAAGATTGATTAACAAAATAACTTTTATGATCTTAAGATATTCGTGGTCGCTTTGTTGAAGAATAGCTTTAATATTTAATTAAATACTTAAAAAAATTAAGTTAAAAGAGGGTGTTTAGCCACTTTTTTAATTATTTATATTTTACTAGTTTTCTTTCTTTGTCCGGTATTTTGACAATCTATTATTATTTTGCGTCATGCAGGGGGGAATATATCTTTTTATTTGTATTATAGAATACAACTGGGTCAAAGTATCGCCTAGAGCACACTAAACCCTTGGACCAGCCCTGAACAACACTATAGGGATAGTTTAACGGAATAACCTGGGTTTGGTGAGACCCACCTTCGGTGAACATGAGGCTGTGCACGATGCCAAACACAGCTACAGAGGTTGCGTCATCTATCCCCGACACGGCGATTATCAGTGTCGGGATACCTTTAGACACGCCGTACCCTTTGGTCCTGAGACGAAACAGACAGGGAACCACAACGGCAGGGGACACTGCGGAGATGATGGAGCTGATCAACAACAAACGTAGAACGTGCATTAAGAACATGGGGACAATATACTTTCACTAGGAACATGGGGAGGTCGTCTGCTAGGGGCAGTATACTTTCACTAGGAACATGGGGAGGTCGTCTGCTAGGAACCATATACTTTCACTAGGAACATGGGGAGGTCATCTGCTAAGAACAATATACTTTCACTAGGAACATGGAGAGGTCATCTGCTAGGGACAGTATACTTTCACTAGGAACATGGAGAGGTCATCTGCCAGGAACGATACACTTTCACTAGGAACATGGGGAGGTCGTCTAACAGGGACAGTATACTTTAACTAGTAACATGGGGAGGTCGTCTAACAGGGACAGTATACTTTAACTAGTAACATGGAGAGGTCGTCTGCTAGGAACAATATACTTTCACTAGGAACATGGGGAGGTCGTCTGCTAGGAACGATACACTTTCACTAGGAACATGGAGAGGTCGTCTGCTAGGAACAATACACTTTCACTAGGAACATGGTGAGGTCATCTGCTAGGGACATTATACTTTCACTAGGAACATGGAGAGGTCATCTGCTAGGGACAGTATACTTTCACTAGGAACATGGAGAGGTCGTCTGCTAGGAACGATACACTTTCACTAGGAACATGGAGAGGTCGTCTAACAGGGACAGTATACTTTCACTAGGAGCATGGAGAGGTCGTCTGCTTGGAACAATACACTTTCACTAGGAACATGGTGAGGTCATCTGCTAGGGACAGTATACTTTCACTAGGAACATGGAGAGGTAATCTGCTAGGGACAGTATACTTTCACTAGGAACATGGTGATGTCATCTGCTAGGGACAATACACTTTCACTAGGAACATGGGGGGGGGGTCATCTGCTAGGGACAGTATAATTTCACTAGGAACATGGTGAGGTCGTCTGCTAGGGACAATACACTTTCACTAGGAACATGGGGAGGTCGTCTGATAGGAACAATACACTTTCACTAGGAACATGGGGAGGTCATCTGCTAGGAACAATACACTTTCACTAGGAACATGGGGAGGTCGTCTGCTAGGAACAATACACATTCACTAGGAACATGGGGAGGTCGTCTGCTAGGAACAATACACTTTCACTAGGAACATGGGGAGGGCATCTGCTAGGAACAATACACTTTCACTAGGAACATGGGGAGGTCGTCTGCTAGGAACAATACACTTTCACTAGGAACATGGTGAGGTCATCTGTTAGGAACAATACACTTTCACTAGGAACATGGTGAGGTCATCTGCTAGGAACAATACACTTTCACTAGGAACATGGTGAGGTCATCTGCTAGGAACAATACACTTTCACTAGGAACATGGTGAGGTCATCTGCTAGGAACAATACACTTTCACTAGGAACATGGTGAGGTCATCTGCTAGGAACAATACACTTTCACTAGGAACATGGTGAGGTCATCTGCTAGGAACAATACACTTTCACTAGGAACATGGTGAGGTCGTTTGATAGGGACAGTATACTTTCACTAGGAACATGGGGAGGTCATCTGCTAGGGACAGTATACTTTAACTAGTAACATGGAGAGGTCGTCTGTTAAGAACAATACACTTTCACTAGGAACATGGTGAGGTCATCTGCTAGGAACAATACACTTTCACTAGGAACATGGTGAGGTCATCTGCTAGGAACAATACACTTTCACTAGGAACATGGTGAGGTCGTCTGCTAGGAACAATACACTTTCACTAGGAACATGGTGAGGTCATCTGCTAGGAACAATACACTTTCACTAGGAACATGGTGAGGTCATCTGCTAGGAACAATACACTTTCACTAGGAACATGGTGAGGTCGTCTGCTAGGGACAGTATACTTTCACTAGGAACATGGGGAGGTCGTCTGCTAGGGACAGTATACTTTAACTAGTAACATGGAGAGGTCGTCTGTTAAGAACAATACACTTTCACTAGGAACATGGAGAGGTCATCTGCTAGGAACAATACACTTTCACTAGGAACATGGTGAGGTCGTCTGCTAGGAACAATACACTTTCACTAGGAACATGGTGAGGTCATCTGCTAGGAACAATACACTTTCACTAGGAACATGGTGAGGTCATCTGCTAGGAACAATACACTTTCACTAGGAACATGGTGAGGTCATTTGCTAGGGACAGTATACTTTCACTAGGAACATGGGGAGGTCATCTGCTAGGGACAGTATACTTTAACTAGTAACATGGAGAGGTCGTCTGTTAAGAACAATACACTTTCACTAGGAACATGGAGAGGTCATCTGCTAGGGACAGTATACTTTAACTAGTAACATGGAGAGGTCGTCTGTTAAGAACAATACACTTTCACTAGGAACATGGAGAGGTCGTCTGTTAGGAACTATACACTTTCACTAGGAACATGGAGAGGTCATCTGCTAGTGACAATACACTTTCACAAGGAACATGGAGAGGTCATCTGCTAGTGACAATACACTTTCACTAGTAACATGGAGAGGTCGTCTGTTAGGAACAATACACTTTCACTAGGAACATGGAGAGGTCGTTTGTTAGGAACAATACACTTTCACTAGGAACATGGAGAGGTCGTCTGTTAGGAACAATACACTTTCACTAGGAACATGGAGAAGTCATCTGCTAGTGACAATACACTTTCACTAGGAACATGGAGAGGTCATCTGCTAGTGACAATACACTTTCACTAGGAACATGGTGAGGTCATCTGCTAGTGACAATACACTTTCACTAGTAACATGGAGAGGTCATCTGCTAGTGACAATACACTTTCACTAGGAACATGGTGAGGTCATCTGCTAGTGACAATACACTTTCACTAGGAACATGGTGAGGTCATCTGCTAGTGACAGTATACTTTCACTAGGAGCATGGTGAGTTCATCTGCTAGGGACAGTATACTTTAACTAGTAACATGGAGAGGTCGTCTGTTAGGAACAATACACTTTCACTAGGAACATGGAGAGGTCGTCTGATAGGGACATTACACTTTCACCAACATCCCTTTTCTGATAGTAAAACTATGAAGAGTTTTACTAGTTAATCCAGAATGTCAAGTCTGGTTTAGTCTGAACCTAATGTTTCACTGGCAACCATAACACATCTTCGACACAATTATTGCTGAGTCTCAGAATCAACCATCCTGAGTGGATACAATTGTTTCCCCTCCCCCCACCTACTCTTTCTAGTTGTACTTGCTTTATTTTAAAACTATGTTTTATGAACCTATCCCACGGCCAATTAACCGGGGTATCAGACACACGATTAAATTTAAATGAGAACGTGTATTAAAGTGCGATTTTATACATTATTCACTTGACGTCAACGAAATTAGAATCAGTTTAAAGTTTTTTTTATTCAGGAATAATTTTGGTCAATCTTATCTTATACTTTAAAATAGGGTAAAACTGTGTCAGTGGTATCATTTACACAATACAAAGACCCGCACCATGAATTGACACCTGGTTCAAGCTGTGTTACCTTCCTAAGCTAGGGGATATCCGTGGGGTAAGATGGGTCTATAAGTAAGTGACAGGCAGCGTCCACTATATTAGAGGTACGGACACTTAGAATGGTGGCTACCAGAGCCGACGAGTAAGTATTAGAAAGCACGAGTAGAAGTCATAATTGTTTCAAGTGTGCAGACACACAGAATAAGCTTGTCTGAACTGGTCGGCGCCCACTTTCGGCGCCGAAAAGTAAACAAGAATGTTTAAAACATTTATTCTCGGCGCTCTGTAAGTTTGCAGATGCCCTCTAGGTAAATATCAGCGTGTTACTTTTTCATAATTTAAGACAAGAGTTTGATAATTAATGTCAATTTTGTGTATACTTATCATGTTCACATAACTAAGCCATATTTTCTATAGTTAGTGTCAAACGGTTAATATCGTGCCCTACTACAATATTTTTATTTCGGTATTTACGACAAAATCCGTTTATCATAACTTGAAGAAGACATTTTTATTCAGGGGAAGCTATCGGAAAATTGCACTTGTTTCCAGCTTTCCACGTGACCACCCATAAGCGCTTATAAGGATTGGAAACAAAAATATTGGCAAGTTAAAGTAACAAGCGTGCTGATTACTAGCTTTTTACTCGTGTCTTAATGCACCAAACGCTAGTAGCCTGCCATTAGGGTCGACTATAGTGAGCCACCTAGACGCTAGTAGCCTGCCATTAGGGTCGACTATAGTGAGCCACCAGACGCTAGTAGCCTGCCATTAGGGTCGACTATAGTGATTCACCAGACGCTAGTAGCCTGCCATTAGGGTCGACTATAGTGAGCCACCAGACGCTAGTAGCCTGCCATTAGGGTCGACTATAGTGAGCCACCAGACGCTAGTAGCCTGCCATTAGGGTCGACTATAGTGAGCCACCAGACGCTAGTAGCCTGCCATTAGGGTCGACTATAGTGAGCCACCACCAGGACTGTTTTTAGACCTTTGTAGTCCTAGGCACTTTTATTTATAAAGGCCTGTAAGTCAGATATTTTTACTAATTTTTATGTTAATTTTATCGTTTTCACGTACAAATATCTATTTATGAATCTTGAAACGCTCAAAACAAATTTTCCGAATCCAATCAAAGCATGGCTTTATAAGCTTATAACATGTTTTCCGAATGTAAACATAGCATTCAGAATTGATCTCTCCATTTTCGGAACAAATGCTGAAGGAGAAAGAAGCTTCTCAAATATTAAATTGATAATAAAAATTATCTCCGATCAACAATGGGGCAACAAAAATTAATATGGTCGTCACTTTTATTAGTTTCAATTGAAAATGATATCAGGCGACAGTTGCCAATTGACAACATAGTTTATAAATTTGTATATATATATATATATATATAATGTCGCAAAGTGAACATTGTGATTGTATCATTAAGACTGCTGAGAAACGTGACGGCTTTGTTATTGTTTTGGTCATTCAAATAGCAAAATAGATATTTAGAATTAAAATTTAATGTTTTTTTTCTTATTGAATTTTTTTCAAGTAAAGTATTATAGACCTTAAAAGATTCGTAGGCCCTAAGCACTGTGCATAGTCGGCCTAATCTATCAAGCAGCCCTACCTTTTTGCTGGTAGCCTGAAGTGACTGAAATAACGCCGGAGAAATACGTCTGATGAGTTTGTTGCACAGGACTCACCCCAGTAAGAAACCCCAGAACCAGGGTAGTCCCAGGAGGTAATGGGATATGACTGCTACTACCACACATTCGATGATCCAAGGGACCAGCCCCAACTTCAGTACCGTTACCCATAGCTTGCGCAGAGCTGGCGGGTCCAGATCGAGTCCTGCTCGCGTCAGTATGATCACTAGGGCTATCCGTCTGAAACATTAACGGGAAAACGTTGCAATAAGATCAATAACATACAAATTAATGTTTTTATAATGTTCACTCAAAACCCAATGTTTACATAAAGTCAGTAACATCAACATATCACAACATGTAAGCGTTCTTATATGATAATGAATAACATTTAATCAATACTCCCAATTTTAAAATAAATTGTTTGCACATCACTACTGTTCTTAACGAAGCGGGTTGCATCTTAGGTTGACGTGCCTAAGCACTCTAAGAAAGATAGAATGAGAGGTAAGAAAATAAGTAGTTAACCCTAAGATACCTTTTATCTATCTTTTAACAATTCCTCTCTTTATCTGACGAGTATATACGTTAACTCTTACTATTTGAGCCTATAAAACATTGACTTGCGTTTTAAAATGAACGTTTTCTTGAGATAGTCATATGCTTTCAAGGAATTTTAAACTATATCCTGGCATAAAGAATACTATAAGACTTTTTATGAATAAAACACACAGCCTAAGTTGTAAACGATCTAGTAAAATACGTTTATATAATATTACTTCAAGACAAAAAAAACCCTGTGACAATATAGGACTAGTTTTTGAATTATTTAAGACTTTTTCAATGTAATTTCTTTAAAACTCGCCGAATAAAAAGTGAATGGGACATCTTTACTTGCCGTGACGTCACAGATAGGCAACGTTCTTAAAGAGTCAGCTGATCAACCGGGATATTAAATTCACGACTATGCCCGAACCAGAAATTGAAGCAAAGTGTGGTTTACTGCTCTCTTCACTCGACAAAAACAAAATCGGTTCCGGCGCAATATATATTTTAAATTTAAGAATCATTTTATTGAAGATTGATGAAATAACCATTTCTACTGTCCCATTAATGGAAACTAAAGAAGACCAAAACACGACACGAACTCTAGTTATAACTGTACTATTTACCTCAGTGGCTCTCAAACTGGGCTAAGCGTACACCCAGGAGTACGTGAGCGACTTTCAAGGGGTACACGAGCAGCTCTCAAGGGAAAATGTATAAAATGACAAGAGAATTAAACTTTGTGGCTAACAAGACGTGGCGGGGAATTTTCTAGGTGACTAAGGAAAAATGTTCTCCTTTGATTGCTCATCTGATATTTTCATTTGAGGAAAATTTATCAACATTTTTTCAATACCAAGGGGTACAATTTAAAACAATATTTGATAACCACTGACCTAAACCAATCCATGGGGTGAGACGGGCCTAAGGTTTGTTTTCATTCGATTAATAAACAACATTCTGTTATTGGATATTGTTTATAATATCGTTCTGTTTTGTGTTTAAATAACTGGGTTGTTTTATTTATCATGCTATCTGAAGTAGCTACCCGGCGTGGCCCTGGGATAAATGGTTTTAGATTGGTTTGTTTCCGACCTAGTTTCAAACTAATTATAATAAAATATATTTAAAATTTCAGATTCAAGGTGCACATTGTCGTGCACAGGAGCCACTAATTTTTAAAATTTCAAACCTCTGCGTGCTGTAGATATTGAGCAACGCAACAACATTTTTTTTTAGCACCGCGTCTTACTACCATTCTGGTTATACACCTATGTAATACTTAAGCCAATGGTTTTAGGGATTAGAATGGTTATAGTAAGAGGAAATGTACCCGCATTTGTGTGAAGGGAGACAAACAAAAACACCCTCAGTACACCCAACCGAGATTCGAACCTTTATGTCCTCGTCATCGGTGGTCTGGTCTATTGAAATAATAGTGCCTTAGACCATGTGGCCACCAAAGCGGGTATTATTATTATTATTATTAATATAGATTTAAATTAATAGTATATTTGGAAATATAAACCCAAATAATAATGAAATCAACATCTTGAGATTGGTGCAGGATCACTCCGTCACTACACTGTACGGACGCTATCCATGTTTGATAACAGTGGTCTCTGCCAATGATTGGTCAAAACGGGCATTGTCCACAGTTTATAGTAGACCTGCTCTGGTCATGTGCATCTCAGACTCTTCTATTATAAGATCATAGGTGCTAATAGACTGGTGCCCACTTCAGTGGTCAAACAGTCTAAGACAGGACTCGGAAACTGGTCGATTACACCACACAAGCCGATAACATAAGAAAACTACTTTACGCAGTCATTAAAAGTCGATCTTTGAGTCTTTTAAACCCATGCAAAAATATAAATAATTAGCACCACGTCTCGCTACCCGTTTAGGTTATATGCTTATTTACTAATGGTTTTATGTATCAGGAAGATTATATTTAGAGGAAGTGTACCCACATTTGCGTGTAGGGATAAGGGAAAACTATTTTTGGAAAACCACCCTTACTCAAACAAATGAAATTTGATCCTCAATCTCCCTATCATCGACAGTCTAATTTACTGTGAGAGTAGCGCGTTATACCATGCGGCCACAGGTGTGGGTGCAAAATATCAATTATGTACCTTCAAATAATTTTAAAATTGATCAAAATTATTTTAATTGGTCATAGTCGATGTTATAAGGAAATTAAATAGTTATTATGAAAATGTTTATTCTTTTATATTCCATATTTTATTTATAGAGTGGTGGGAACATAAGTATTAGAGGAAAGGTTGAACAAGGAATCAATATAAGTAAAATAAAAAATAGAAAAAGGCAGTGTAGAAACGATGGGTGATTGTGAGCCCTTTGATAAGCTTATAAGTCAACCGGCACCTATGAATGCTGCTGACTTCTAGTCTAAGGCGTCCCTTCCATATTATACTGACCTGCTGATGACGTGAGAGGATCAGAGTTCCGATCCCACTTTGGCCCACAGAGGCTGGTTTTGATTAAATGTTTTCCCACTTTCCCTCCATGCAAATACAGGTAGATTACCTCTCAAATGATTCCTTCGTCACCCCTACCCCATTAGAGTGATGATCATATATGCGTACAACCTGAACAGGTGGTAAGTTTCGGTGATAAAAAAAACATACTGGACGCGCCCAGGTTTCGAAAACACATCGGGAGTGACGTTGATAGAAGAGGTAGGAAGTATAAAGCCATAAGATGGAGCTGTCGTTAATCAACTCATTTCCCTCATTTACCGTGACCATACATAAATAGATAAATTAATAAACAACTCAGAATAAAGATTTACAGAAAAAATCTATTATTATTACGATTTAATTATGGAAAATGACGCTGCATACATTAATTGAGCTTGAAATTAGGATCTACAGTTTAATTTCGATAGGATGGAACAATTTCGACAGTTATAAAAGCTACAAAACAGTTTCAATATATTTATACGCAAGTACAAGCATGTAACGTGATCTGTTTCAGCCACTTTTCATAAACATAGCTGTAATAGTAATAATAATAATACTAATAAAGAGTAAAGTTTTTATTAATGTTTACAGTAAAGAAAATATATTTGTATTTGATAAAAAAGGTTCCTTCCTACCAAACTCCTACTATAGGTAGTTTTTTTTTTAATTTCCATCAACTTGGTTCAAATGACAAGAGCTGTCTAAACTAATCAAAAAGGTGCACTCCAATTATTCTTAAGATAATAGGCTTAACTTGACGATATTTCATTTAGGCCCGAATTTCGATGACGTAAAAACGGATCAAAAAAATTATATACAAAATGACATAAAACTTCTAAAATATGACCTCAAATTTTCAAAAAGTGACTTAAGAATATCAACACACACTCATAATAAAAAATGCACACGATTATATAAACACGCAATTTACAAATGTAGTATTCAATGAAAATCGTTTGCAGCTAAACTATCACATTCTGCTAAATATAACCAATTTTAAACACCCGCTTTAAAATTAAGAGCTACCCCTTCCAAATCAACCCTTTCATATTAATTGCAGTGTCTCACCAGGAATGTATATTTAGTCTATTTACCAACCATACAAACAAAGATGATACAAATTTCATGGCCAGCATGATCTTCTCATTCAGACACTGTTAGTTAAAACAATATTTTTGAGCGATTAAGCATTTATAAAATAACAATGGGATTAAAAAAATACTTATTCAACATGAATTCTTTAAAAATACCAATAATGACTAAAAAATAATGAAAAATAAGAAAATTCGAATTTTAATTCCAAAATGACCAAAAATTAGAGCAAAAAAGACCTGTAAACTATAAATTTATACAACCAAGGGATCATAAAAAAAAGTTTATGGACTTATGAGCATTGTCTACGATGTACCAAATTAATATGAAATGTTATCAAAATCCGGATCCTGCTTATGAGCTACACCATAGAGGTATTAATCAAAGTAAGCCTTTAAGAGTAAACTTAGTGTACATAGTAAGATGAACGTTAAAACCAATTTTCAGTATAAAGTATGTAATCATAAAACGTACTATTCCCGTAAAAAAATGACCCTCACCTGAGCACGACAACTACTTCGATGTACTCGCCCTCTATGTGCACCAGCCCTACATTCTGGAAGAGGATGCCGACTACGAGCATGCCTACCAGAGCGGGCAGGTTCACCAGGGTGAAGAGCCAGCCCCCGAAATGCGCTGCTATGCAAAGCATGGCGAGACCGAAGAGTTGTCCACCGGGTGCTGCGGTGCGCCCCAGCACCGAGTACACAACGCCCCAAGACAGGAGTCCCACGAGGAACAAGGCCAACACCCGCGCAAACTGACGGTAAGAGGGGCAGAAAGGGGGAGGGCACAGTCTTTGCCACAGAGGGGGTTCCCACGAGGGTATGCCCGACTCCGGCTGGCGGCATTTCTTGCACAGGACGAACCACCACGGTCTGAGGACAAGAGATATAGTTATTCAACATGTACCAACTTCCTGAACAGAATACAACACAAAGTCCGACGAGATCGCATACAATTGTTCAACATCCATCAACTTCATCCAGATTATTTAACTACAAATATCTCAGGAGAGAATATATTTATTCAACATTCACACACTTCCGGTACAGGATAAACCACAAATGTTTGAGGAGAGAATATATTTATTCAACATTCACACACTTCCGGTACAGGAAAAACCACAAATATCTGAGGAGAGAATATATTTATTCAACATTCACACACTTCCGGTACAGGAAAAACCACAAATGTTTGAGGAGAATATATTTACTCAACATTCACACACTTCCGGTACAGGATAAACCACAAATGTCTGAGGAGAGAATACACAGTTATGCATGCATCCCTTTCGTGCAAGACTGACTTACTGAAGAGGTGGAGCTCGATGTTCGAATTATAGTTGGATCTATTGAGGGTGGTTTTCCCTAAGTGGTTTCCCACTCTCCTTCCACGTAAATGCATGTATTTTACCTCTGAAATGCTGCCTTCCTCATCCTTAACATCTTAGAGTAATTATAATACATGCGTATAAACTGAACAGGTAGTAAGAGGCGTACTAAGACAAAGGTACCAAGTTCGAGTCCCGTGTCCAGGTGTCATTTTTCAATTTTCAGAGTAAGAGGTGATGATAAAAAAATAGTAATAATAAAACATTCACTCACTTCCTACACAGGATAAACCACAAATGTATGAGGGCAAGAAAAACATATATTTAATTAACAATCACTACATGTACAGGAAAAGCCACCATATTCTGTGTGCACAAGATACACATATATTTAACAATCACTACGTGCACAGGATAGGCCACCATATTCTGTGTGAACTAAATATACAATTACTCACCAACGTACATTCACTAATGTTGTCAATAGACCAGAGTTCAAAACCGACCGGTTGTTCTGAAGCTGGTTTTCTTACACTGATTTTGTATCACATTTATATTCTACTATAGGGTAAGTTGTACCACACCCTACTCGAGCTTATCCCCTTAAATTAACAAATCTAGCTAAGACAAAACATAAGCTGACTATAAAATGGGCTTGTCTTATCTTACTTGCATTTAATTGCTGGAAATTGAAGATACATTAAAAAAAAAACTGGTCGGGTGTGTTGTCGCGCGACTTAAGCACTAACTGAAATCTGAATACGAGAACGAACTTTGATTTTTCCTTCTATAGATTGGTATGTGTGTGTGTGTTTTACGTTTCAAATGGGAGGTGACATGTGAGGTATACTAAAGGAACTATCAGTGCTCCATTTTACTTAAACGAGAACACAAACACAATGCGGGGGTAGACCAATACGGTGTAAATGGTCAGAGTTGAATCCTAAACTGTTTCATGACTACGTGGCCTATCTACGACACCAGTAAAACAAAATATATTACATTAAAAATTTGATTTACAGACAATATATTTGAACTGGTTGGTATTATGTATAATGTACAAAATTATTAAATCTTAAAGTGATGATTTATTTCCCGATAGTTGGCTTGTCATGTTATTTTTATGGTTCGTACTTTGCAACAAAAAATAACCTTAAGTTTAACAAAATATTGTTCAACATCTTAGCTCAGGCTATAGTGTCTGCCCACTGTTTCAACCCTGACATCGCTTAAAAACTTATCTTCGGAAAAATATGGGTTTCTCCTTTCCCAGTGATGAATTATTAACGACCAAGGGCTGAGTGTTGTGTCGGTTCTAGGTTTAAGTTAGTTTATAAGCCAAATTTTGATATAATCAGTTGGTTCAGAAACGACACTTTCTTAAAATTGGATAATCAAACCGTTAATTAAAATTAATGACATTTTATTTAATGAAATATTCAGAATTGCTATTTTATAGATACCAAACATTTGTTAATTCATGTTTACCTTTCTTGGGATTCTTCCGGGTACTTTATTCTATCTGGTAAGGAATCTGTTGTCATCGAGTATTTTTTGGGAGGACCAAATTCCCCATTCATTGGTTTTCCATTTTCTGAAATGCAATAAAGACATTAGGCCTATATTATATAATATATTTACATGTATTTTACTGAATTTGGTTAGTGCCGTAATGGTTGGAAAACTACATTTTTGTTTTGATTGTATTTGCATCATTGAATTTTATCTTTAAAAAATCCAAATCTTTAAAATAGGCTATACAAACAAAATTTGACCTTATAAGGAAGGTTGCTCATATATTTTATAGACTTTAATTTTTAAAATCTAAAACTAAATAATACAAATAAAATCACAACTAAACATTAAATTTAACGATTTTTTAATTTATAATTTCAGTATAACACCATTTAAATTAATATTACTATTGTTGTTAATATTTTTAATCGCAACCTTTATTATAAACAAGCAGAAGAACTCGGCGTTGCCTGGGAAAATCACGCAATGAATTGCGTGGTTAACCCTTACGATTATTATCCCCTCCCCCCGCAAACCAGACAAAGGTGACCTAATGGTCAAGGGGTAAGGTGTCAGACTTCTGTGCTGAGGGTCCAGGGTTCAATCCTCGGTCTCAGCACAGATCTATCTGGTTGCTAAACCCTTCCTTCACCTCTAACAAGACGTGTATTAATCACAACTTGTGAATGTGTGGAATGCCAGGCCTCCACCGTAGTTCGGATTCCACGTTAAACTGTAGTCACCCTACCATTACACATTAGCCTAAGTGCGTATAACCCGAACGGGTAGTAAGACGCGGTGCTAATAATAATAATAATAATACAAATTAGCATAAGTGCATATAACCCAAACGGGTAGTAAGACGGAGTGATAATAATAATATTAATAATAATAATTCAAACACACAGAAAAAAATCTTTACATTTTATTTCTTCTAACCCAATTTTTAATTAACTATAAAACCTCAAATCTAAATTTTAAGATTACAGCTTCGAGGTGTTAATGTTCGTGCACAGGGGATACTAATTTTAAAATTTCAGATCTCCACGTGCGGTAGATATCACGCAATTTTCATGACAGACAATCCAATTCCTAGTTTTATTATTATGTATTTAATATATGATTGGTAGACTCAAGCAGTCCGTATCGACTAGTCCTTAGAAAGTTAAAGTAAAGTCAACTTCCACAAAGTGGTAAGGACTAAGGACGTAAGGATCAGGACTCTGTAGACTGTGCAATCTATTATAACTCTTACGAACCACCACGCACCTCACAGATAAAGAAGTGTGTAGAGGGAGCTATGGTACCCGATCGGGATATCCATATTTTTAATACTGGCATGAGGCTTTTAAAATTTAGAAGATTTATACCAGATTTGCGTGAAGAGAAAGGGGGTAAATATTTGGAAATAAACACACCCTAAACATATGTCGGAATTCAAAATTATTCTCCTCGTAACCGGCTAAACCAGAGAAGACTTAAGCCTTTGTCCGCACGCACACTGGTACGGCCTGCGTAATAATTAATATCTTCAAACCTACAACAGTGGGAACGTGGACGGAACATCATGCTCGTCTAGTTTGACTTATAGGTAGCGAGAACGTCGAGATTCGATTCCCAGTGCGGTCTAATGAAGGTATTTTTTTTACATAATTGTTTTATCACTCTCACTTCACGCAAAATCGGATACATTTCCTTTAAATTTCACCTTCCTCATATATTTCCCATTCGTATGGATAAATTAGGATATATCAACCGGATAGTAAAACATGGTGTAAAATAACAAATAATAATCTTCAAAATGTAACGTTTTATTGATGCCTTATCCCTCCATCTTACCTTGAATGTATGGGTTGGAATGATGGCTGTACAAACTCAATGTGTCTGGGCTCTTGTTGTGAAGAATAGACTTTCGACGGCCCTCAATATCGGTGGCTGCAATCAATGGGACATTAATAGGTACATCAACAGCTGTTCTTATCGAATCTTCTAATGTGCGAAGCTCAATTTTTAAATTTGAGGTGAAGTCGAAACGAGGCTTGAAATATGCGATGCGAAGTGAAGTTGAGTTTAAGTTTGAGTTTAAGATGAGGTTTTTGGTTGCTGTCACATAATATTATTTTTAAATTTAAATGTATCTTGGTAAAAAGAACGTTTAACGAGAAAATAAAATCAAAGTACACTACTATATTATTTAATGTTGACATAGGGCCATCTGAATTTATCTATGCTTACTTTATAAATAGGCCTAAATATATAATTTAATAAATATGTTGTGTTAAAATATTGTTCAGAAAATATCATATGTTAAAATGTCATATTTAGTGAGACATTTCAAATTTGTTCATAATCTATGGAAATTTTCTTCTTCCTTTCGAAAGATTTCGAAGATTCAAAGTGTGAGTGTAAAATGCGAAACAAAGGAGATGCTACCTTTGACTTCTATTTCAATATTTACAAGCTTCGCACACCCTTGAATTCTAGTCCAACGTTCCTTTTAAACTTACAAAGTAGGTTGTAACTGGCACTGTAACTTGATAACTCCCTTTCAACTTACAAAGTAGGCTATAACTGGTTTTATAACACGATAACTTCCTCTAAACTTACATAGTACGCTTTAACTGGTATTGTAACTCGATAACTCCCTCTAAACTTACAGAGTACTCTTTAACTGGTGTTGTAACTCGATAACTCCCTCTCAAATTACTAATTAGGCTGTAACTGATGTTGTAATTCGATAACACCCTCTCAACTTACAGAGTACGCCTTAACTGGTGTTGTAACTCGATAACTCCCTCTCAACTTACAGAGTACGCCTTAACTGGTGTTGTAACTCGATAACTCCCTCTAAACTTACTGAGTAGGCTGTAACTGGTGTTGTAACTCGATAACTCCCTCTAAACTTACTGAGTAGGCTGTAACTGGTGTTGTAACTCGATAACTCCCTCTCAACTTACTGAGTAGGCTGTAACTGGTGTTGTAACTCGATAACTCCCTCTCAACTTACAAAGTACGCTTTAACTGGTGTTGTAACTCGATAACTCCCTCTCAACTTACTGAGTAGGCTGTAACTGATGTAACACGATGACTCCTTCTAAACTTACAGAGTACGTTGTGATTGGTATTGAGACTCATGTCGTCCTGGTTGTTCTGAAGGATGGACTTGCGTCGGCCGTCAGGGGTCGTAATCTCGGTGAGTATGGTCGGGTGGAGGAGGGCGGACTTGCGTCGAATGCTGCTGTCGTTAGCGAACTCTGTGGCGACGCTAATCCTTCTCCTAGGCTCTGTAGCTTGTGGTGACAGCCGCCCTTCATACACTGGTTCCGAGGCTATGCTCACACGCCGGCGAGGAATTTGGGGCTCTTGGAGGTGATCTTCGCTAGCCATGTCTGCAAACACAAGTCATGGAACAACTTATTTATTTATTTAGCACCATGCATTACTACCCGTTCGTTTTATACGCCTAAGTACTAATTACTCTAATTGATTAAGAATCGGGAAGGTTGAATTTAGAAGAAGTGAACCCACATTTGCGTGGAGGGAGAGTGGAAAACCATTTAGGAAAAAAACTCCCCCAGTTAATCCGACTGATATTTGAACATCTATCTCCCCGTCCTCAGCAGTCAAGATCAACACCAAACTAGCGCGTTAGCCAACTAAGCCACCGAGGCGGGTATGGAACAAATTACTGTTCATTAAGTATCCCTGGGTGCAGGCCTGAATTTGAGGAAGGGTGACCAGGTCTAAAATCCCAGGGCCTCCACAAACTGTTGTATTAAAAACAATAGCTCTCTTTTGGCTATTACTGTCTTATTATTAGCACCACGTCTTACTACCCATTCGGGTTGTACGCACTTACGCTAATGTGTAATGGTAGGGTGATTGTGAGATGAAATGAAGGACCTACAGCTTAACGTGGAATCCAAACCACGGTGGAGACCTGGCATTCCACACATTCACAAGTTGTGATTAATACATGTCTTGTCAGAGGTGAAGGAAGGGTTTGGCGATCAGATAAACCTGTGCCAGGACCGAGGAGTGAACCCCGGACCCCCAACACATAGGTCCGACACCTTACCCCTAGACCACCAGGTCACCCCTATTACAGTCGTAGTAGATCTTAAAAAAAATTTGATTACTTATTTTTAGCATAGCATCTTACTACCCATTCAGTTAATACACTTTTATATACTAATTACGCTTATTGTTTTGGGGATTATGAAGGTTATATAATAGGAAGTGTACCAGCATTTACATGGCGAGAGAGAGAGAGAGAGAGTGGAAAACAATTTTGTAAAAACCACCCTCAGTACACCCGACCGAGATTCAAACCTAGATCTCCTCGTCATCGGTGGTCTAGTTTACCGAGAGTAATGTGTTAGACCACACGGCCACCGATGCGGGAATTGTATAACTTACTGCATCGATTTTTATTTATTTCTGACTAAATATTACTTACTTACTCATGACAAGTGCGTTACACAAATATTTGTGAGTGTGATTTTCTAAACACAGCACCCCTAAATCTTATCCATTCTAGTAACCACAAATGGAACTATAAAATAACTCATTTATTATTATGACAATATTTTGTTATCTTAATAATAGCTTCATTATTGATCTTGGATTTCAAAAGCTCAATATTTAGCAATTTAAAAGTTATTTTAAGAAATTTATGCTGATCATGAAGTTTAAAAGTTTTGTTTTTATCCCTCAAATTTCTTCTAGCTTCTTTTTTATCTTCCCAAAATTACCAAGGTCACAACCACTGACCCTTCGCCGCACACTGGTTGAGAAACACTGTACCTACATTTGCGTGAAAGAAGGAGGGTTTAAAATAATTTAATAAAAAGCCACCCTTAGTGTGTGTGGATGTGATTTGGACCCCGACGTACCCATCCCCAGTAAACTAGAAAATATTTTACTATTATCTGAGGTAATTAACGTGCACTTTCTGAACCGACTGATTATATCAAGAATAATTATATACTAACTAACTTAAATCTAGCACAGGCACAATACCCCTGGCCATTGATTCTTCCCTGTGCAAGGGGAAACCCTCATTTAATCAACTAAACATTTTTCGTTCATGCCAGGAATCCAACCTAGCAGACATGCACACTACCAACTGAGTTAAGGTGTCTGAAGAACAGACAAGATGAGCTTGACATTTAGTCCATGAATCCATCGATGCAGTTTAACATTAAATTGTTGTTTTGTATGAAGTACAACATGTAATATTTTCATGAGTGTCATCAAAGACTCATTTATTCTAACACAAGGGTTATTACATAATATATGAGGTAAGAATTAGGATGGTAGTTCAGAGGAAACTAGCCCTCATTATTAAGGAGAGGGTATCTAAAAACCACAATGATAAATCTCTTGATAGCCACTTCGGTAACCGCATGGTATAAGGCGTCATTCTCACAATGGACTGGACTGACGATGATGGAGAGAGCGAGGTTCGAACCCCAGTTGGGTGCAATGAGGGTGGTTTTTACTAAATGGTTTTACACTCTCCCTCCACACCAATGTGTTTACACGTCCATTAAATTCTACCTTCCTCATCCCAACTCCATTAGAGTAATTAGCATATATGCATATAACCTGAACAGGTAGGGTTGATAAAAAAACCCCGCGAAAAACATTATCAGTAGGTTTGCCCTTGACCGAGATTCAAACCTTGACCTTCACATCACCAACTATCTTGTCTAATTCAAGCCTGACGTCATAAATCGATAAACCAACTGTTCTTGTCTTCCCTTTAATGGAAACGTGTTCTTATGTAGGACTGTCATGTTGTTATCAGGCATGTCCCGCGTAATCACAAACTTGGCGTGTCCGCACGTAGTGACTGTAAATAAAACGCAACTAGCCTGTCGACAGCGCCTTTCGTCTAACTCAGTGATCCTGGGGTATAGTTATAGCCTCAGGACTCGATGTTTGTGGGTTCCAACCCCAACTGGGGTCAACAGATTTTTCTTGAGTGATGAAAATCTGTAGTACAGCTTCCTTCGAAGTGGAAGTAAAGCCATCGGTTCCATGTTGATAATGGTTAGTAAAAGAACGCTGGAAATTATGTGAAAATACCTTTCCCAGCAAAATTGGTATATCCTATTGTGCTGACATAATCAGTCGATTCAGATACCTCCAACTCAAATAAATAAAAACAAAAAACCACCTCTCCAGTTGACGGAGCTCAGCTAATGTGATTGATGTAGTACTATCTATAATGATGCGATCCTTGCGCCACGTTCACACAGATTATTATCCGAATTCCTTATTGGTTAACTTGGGTGGTTTTGAGGTAATCTGTCTGCCCCACAACTCAGCGTTCACGGTTTCAAACCAGACCAAGTCCAATGGATTATTATCAAATGATAAACACCGTAGTACAACTTCCTTTAAAGTGGAAGGTAAATCCGGTGGTTCCATGTCGATAGTGGCATGTTAAAGGTTCTGGGAGAGTATATAAGATCTCTTTCTTGCAAAATTTGTAAGCTATTTTTGCTTGCTCATAAACGTTCAGCGTATGAGGCCATGGCAAATCAGCCGCGGCCTCCCTGCACCAAATATCACCGCTGAGGGAACTGCAGGCTTTACGGAGAAAAGCTTTTTGTTCACTCTCTCTCTATCAGATGACTGTTGCAAAATCGCCTCTCTTTCAGTTATGTGGTATAGTGGTGTGCTGGGGTAGTAAGGAGCTACTGGTAATACCGACGAACCGGCATTGCATTGTTTGTCTTATATTTAAGGGATGATCGAACACGTTAAAATAAGACAATGACAACAGTTCCCTCAAACATGATATTCATTGTAGTACATGTTCAATATCCCAGATGGAGAGGTTGGGAGTCACTAGCCGGTCGAATGGATGAGTGCGCTCTCTGCTGCGGATGGATGAGGAAGTACATCAGGACAAGTCTTCATGTCACAAACTCTCATAATGTCTCATTGAGAATTGAAATACTTAGCTCATAATCACGTTAGATATTTAGAAAAATAAAATATCAATCGCTCATTTTGAGAATTATCCGACACCTTAGCTTAGTTGGTAGCGTGTCTGTCTACAGAGCTATGGGTCCCGGGCTCGACTCATGGCATGGCTGAAATATTTATCATAAGGTAAACTTAAGGTTTACCCCTTCACAATGATGAATTGACTGCCGGAGTGGAGTGGTGGTGGGGGGTTGTATTCCATGTATGTTCTATATGTAGGTTCTTGAGCTAATATTATTATTATTTAGCACCACGTCTTACGACCCGTTCGGGTTATACGCTTTAAGTACTAATTACGCTAATGGATTAGGAATTGGGAAGGTTGAATTAGAGGAAGTGAACCCGTATTTGCGTGGAGGGAGAGTGGAAAAACATTTAGGAAAAAAACCTCCAATTCACCCAACCGATATTCGAACCTCGATCTCCCCGTTCTCAACAGTCGAGCTCAACACGACTAGCGCGTTAGCCAACTATGCCATCGAGGCGGGTTTGAGTTAATAAGTCGTGTGCTGATATAATAAGGTGGTTCATAAACTGCAAGTTAAATACCTCAATCACAAAAAAGGAGGCTATTAGTAAGAGAGAAAATTCAAACATTAATGTTGTGTATTGTTGCCAGGGTATGTAAAGCTTGTTTAAATTGTGATATATTCTCAAATCGATTCCCATTTAACCAATTACACATAGATACTGCTCAATATAGCTCTTATAAGTAGGACTAATGAGGGATTTACCTAGTGATAATTCCTAATTTTTTTTTACTAGCATCGCATCTTAATACCAGTTTGAGCTATTTACTATTTATATTCATGAGTTAAGGATGATTAAGGTTGCATTTAGAGTAATAGCGACATTGGTTCGTATATAAAACCTTACCCGGTAAATGAGTCAGACTCAAGTACATTATCCGTGGGGCAATAAATGGTGGTCATTTATTTACTCTCAAAATTTGTTATATGTGAATGGTACGATGAATTGAATTATTATTATTAATAATAATATTTAGCACCGCGTCTTACTACCCGTTCGGGTTATACGCTTTTAAGTACTAATTACTCTAATGGATTAGGAATTGGAAAGGTTGAATTAGAGGAAGTGAACCCGTATTTGCGTGGAGGAAGAGTGGAAAACCATTTAGGAAAAACCACCCTCAGTTCACCCGACCGAGATTCGAACCTCGATCTCCCTGTCCACAGCAGTCGAGCTCAATACGACAAGCGCGTTAGCCAACTACGCCACCGAGGCGAGTGATTGAATTATTAAAAACTAATTTGATTGATAATAGGAATAGGTTTTTACTAAAGCCCACGTATAGTATTTAATTAATAATTATACAATAGCTGTTTTGAAATTAAAATAAATATGTAAACAATTTTATTATATGTATATAGGATGTATATAATATTAGTGCAATACACATAATTAATTTTATTTTTACCTACACCAGCACACACAACACACAGTTTTATAACTTATTGATTTGAACTAGGGGAATTATTTATTTATGTTTTTCAGCATCATGTATTATTACCCCCCCGGGGATATCCACACTTAATCATACAAATGAGATAGGGAAGAGGAAAGTAAAATACAGAGGAAATGTACCTACATTCCCGCAAGAGAAAAAATGAAAAGAACACACAAGAAAAAGCTACCGTCAGTATACTTAGGGCCAGTTTCAGTCAAATTTAGTACGCCTCAAGTGCGGCGCTACACTAAGTACATGACGACACCTACCTAAACCAGAATGGAATGGGCCAGTTTCCTATGCGAGAACGGCCCATTCCATTAGAGTTTAGGTAGGTGTCGTCATGAACTTAGTGTAGCGCCGCACTTGAGGCGTACTAGATTTGACTATGAAACTGACCCTTAGCTGGGACTCGAACGCTGACTTCTCCATCATTGGTCAACCAGAATATATGAGCTTTGACATTTAGTCCACCGATGCGTGGCATTCCTAAACACTCACTCATACATTTTATTCTTATTGCATGAGTAAAAGTAATACGGAGATGCCATTCTCAGTTAAGTTAAATCACGTTTGAAAACACTAACTACTTTTATTTTTAAATATTTGCGTGAATAATCGTGTTTATCTTTCATTTACACATACTTATTTATTGAAGCTATTTGTAATGATTACAGTAAATAAACAACCCTATTAGCTATCCAAACAATTACCATTAGTAAGTGTTAATGGAACGTTTCGAAAGTAAATGACTAATAACATTAGTAAATATATTGCAGAACTAATGTGGTAAACCCTTTATGAAGAGGGACTTAGTGTAAATGTGTTTATTACAGTTTGTAAAATTGATTTAGTTCTAATTTAAATTGATATAATAAGAACTAGTTACGTACTATACATATATTAGGTGATTCCGAACAGTCCTCAATCGCAATCGCCAACAGCTCAAATTTCTAACTAGAGGTTTTTGATATGTGGGGATGAGTCCAGATTGCGGACACGCCATGTTGCTATGCCATACATCCCTAATTTTATAACTCAGGCGTCCCACGGGGGCCTAGCAGTCGTACGTTCTTTCAACATCAACATCATCAATCTTAATTTAACTAGATAACATATAGGAGTGTTTTTTATGTTAGTTTAGTCTAGGTTAGGTTATGTAAGGTTAGGTTAGGTTAGGTTAAGTTGGAGTAAGCTGGGTCAGGAGGAAAGCCCCGGTGGTCGGTAGGTACTGCCAGTACCCTTACTACCCGTGTCACCACCCGAACGTATGAATCTCCGCGAGTTGCTCTTTTAGTTGTTCGCAATCTGGACCTCAGATATTTGGGTGTGTTCACAATTTGGACGAATTTTGACCTGTTCGCAATCAGGATGCGACCGAACCGGGCGGTACTATGGAGGAATGTTGAAAATATAATATATGGAGACAGTATCAAATAAAGAAGTGCTAAGAAAAGCAAATTAAGAAAATACATTTTAGAAAGATATACAGGCACTAAAGAAGAGTGAACATGGTAGACCATATAGTACCGAAACATGTTAGTTTGACGAAGATAGTTATAGAAGGAGATGTGGAAGGGATAAATTCAAGAGGCGGACAAAGATTGGTGTACATTTTGCATTAGATGATTTATTCATCCTACACGAATTTAATTGACCATGTTTTTTTTATCACCGCGTCTTATTACCTGTTCAGGTTTAATGCATGTATGATAATTAAGCTAATGGGGTAAGGAGAAGGAAGGTAGCATTTTAGAGGTGACATAAGCTTACGCGTATTTGTGTGGAAAGAGAGTGGGAAACCGTTTGGGAAAAAACACTCAGTATACCCGACAGATACTCGAGCCATGACCTCCTCATCATTGGCAAAGTAGATTTAATAATCTTCAAATTCATACTATTCACCTATTGATGTGGGTTAAACTATACCATGCTTAAAAGAAAATAACATAACCTTAAACAATAACACTAATTTATCAGAATATTACAATCCACAATTAAATAATTACTATTGGTACAAACAAACTAGAATAAATTAAGATTCATGATATTGTAAATAAATTCCGACACATTAGCTCAATCGGTAGCATGTCTGTCTACTGAGCTAAGAGTACCAAGTTCGATTCCCGGCATGTCTGAACAATTTATCATTGGTGGATGTTGTGCCTGTTTTGGTCTTAAGATAAATTATAAGACATATCAAAAAGCTACGACAGGCCCAGCGGGTCGCTAGTGAAAATATATGGCTTGAATAAAAAACTGACTCGGCCCATAGGCTGGAAACAGTAATAGATGTTAAGTAAATACTGTATGGGAAATGGAGGTTCTATCACTCGCATAAAGAAGTGAACATCCATTGATATAGCTTTTTGACTAAACTTTTTGGATTACTCTTATGGTAAAAAGTAGAAATGAGAATGAAATAATCAAATTTTAACTGTTATTATTTTCAACAATATAACCTTTGAAGAGCCAATTACTACTTTAAAAAATATATCATCAGGATTCCAAAAAACTCTATGGCTTCACCTCGCAACTGAGCTATATCGACCGGGTAGTCGACATAGATAGTACCAACTTCTGTGGATAGAGCGTGTCATGTTAGCGTAACACTGCATTATACGTCACATTTGACTTTTAAAATGACATCACTATACTATATAATTTTGTTTAGATTTTTGGCAAACATTAAACGCCCCTCCCCATAAAACCAGCATAACCTACAAAAGATAAAACTAAATGGTACAGCGCTTTTATATTATTAATAGACATTTACTAAAAACTCTTAAGATTTGAGTAGCGAAATAATAGATCTATACATTGTAAAAACACTACACCAAAGATAAGAAATTAAATAATATACACTGTTACTTAATCTATGGCATTAGAAACTAAGAAAACTGTAACAGAAAAATTGAGAAAAGAGAAATATATTTGTTTACCAAAGAGCATAAGAATTAACATAATTTTATAAGGCCTGAATATATATATATATATATATGCTTATAGATAAAACACTAATGATTTTATAAACATACATTATAAATAAAATATTTTTATCTTAAATAGTACTACAACTTTACAATAATTTGTTAGTTCGTAGGGTGACCCGGCGGTCTAGCGGTAAGGTGTCAAACTTCTGTGCTGGTGGCCGGGGTTCAATCCTCGGTCCCAGCACAGATTTATCTGATTACCAAACCCTTCCTTCACATCTGACAAGACATCTTGTGAATGTGGGGAATGCCAGGCCTCCACCGTGGTTCGGATTCCACGTTAAACTGTAGGTCCTTCATTTCATCTCACAATCACCCTACCATTACACATTAGCGTAAGTGCGTATAACCCGAACGGGTAGTAAGACGCGGTGCTAATAATAATAATAATGTTAGTTCGTATCTAAAATAGTTACGGAGAAATGATTAAAATATACAATGTGCCTTATGTAAAGTACCCTCAAAGTCATTTTCATGAGAGAATGAGACTTGCCATCTTGTTTATAATGATAAACAGTGTCTAGATATAAAATTGATACAAAATAGTTATAGCGAGTCTCGAAAAAAATCGATTTTTCTCTTTTCATCCTTCAGTAAATTACCCTTAATTCTAGGTTTAGATATATAATTCTAAAAATGCCTTGGGGTGACTTTATGAAATACACAATATACCAAGTTTTAGCCCAATCGGTAAAATGGTTTCTGTTCTAGCCTGAGGTCCAGACAGACGGTATTGTGAAAATAACTTTTTTTTTATTCCAGGGGGTCATAAAACGTCGACATTAATCTAAATATCGAGTTCAATTTTTTGAATAATACAATAATTTCGCTCCGATTTGTCAAAAGAAAGTAAAAAGTGTAAATCAAGCTTAATAAGTATAAAATAAGGGAGATTTCTTATTTTTAATATATAAATACGTGTTGAATAAGATTTTGGTAGGCAGGAACGTATCGACTAGTTACAAAAGTAACGTATTCATAATCATATCATGTGATCTTTAGCTGTCACGTTTTAAAATTAATTCCAACCTATAAAATAATAATCTAGAGTCACGACTATCTGATATAAAGTGGCGGCATTACAGGCCGGATGGGGAAAAAGCAGGATAGTACGGAATTCTAGTGTAAATAATTTTCAGTATGGGATTACTTCATGTAGTAGCTACGCCTCGCGCACACCTCCATTGACACAGGTTCTGTTTCCAGTCAAATTAAAACAATACTGCCATCTACCCCGACCAAGCATATGCAACTGCAATACTGTATTATACGCCAACTGCATGCTTATCAGTTATACTTTGCTGTCTCAAATGTAACAGTTTTAAGGCATTTAAGATTTTTTAAGATTAATTACTAGTGAATATGTATTGGTTTATTTTAAGACACACTTGTTAACGAGAACCGAACCGCATAATATGGCGAGATAGATTGAAGGCCGGACTTTAGTGCTAAGAATATAAAATAATTGTATCATTTGGAAACAAAAAAATTATGTTTGTCTCTTGTCAAAGGTCCCTTTTACCATAGCCAAACTCTTAATTGCCAGTACGGTATGATTTTAAAACATTTTATGCAGTGTCGCACACGATTCCTGACCTGGTTTTATAACCGTACTTCACACTGTGATTATTTGGAGCACTTTCCCAGAAGGGGATCTAGGGGTATCTAAAGTAACTCCTTAATGGTAGGATCCTACTTCACCGGAGGTCTTTTCAAATACATCTGTTGAGGATCCCCCAGTAACACGCTACCTTTATATGCAAACATACATCCTTCGCATGCACCTTCCCATCCTCCATTTAACCATCTCCAACAGCCTCTCACCTGAGAAATAATCTTTAGAACTAAGTTGTTACTTTTATATTTGTCGAATTAATTTTTTAACAAGCACATACATGACGCTCAGTAAATTTTACAATCTGGTTTCAAAACCTGCTTTATAAGACAGATAGGCGACCTGGTGGTCTAGGGGTAGGGTGTCAGACTTCTGTGCTGGGGTCCGGGGTTCAATCCTCGGTCCCGGCACAGATTTATCTGATTTCCAAACCCTTCCTTCACCTCTGACAAGACGTGTATTAATCACAACTTGTGAATGCGGGGAATGCCAGGCCTCCACCGTGGTTCGGATTCCACGTTAAACTGTAGGTTCTCCATTTCTTCTCGCAATCACCCTACCATTACACATTAGCGTAAGTACGTATAACCCGAATGGTTAGTAAGACACGGTGCTAATAGTAATACAAGGCAGATACCCTTGGGTTAGCTATTGATTAAAGTCTAATTTTCATAGGAAGGGGCCTTATCAGACAGTTATAAAAGTTACTAGATACTTTCAAATACCCATACGTCAAGTCATGTGATCTACAGATGTCATTTTTGATAGATACTCAATATCTATAGAATAACATTAATGTAAACAATGAAAAAAATTATTATATTTTCTGTAAGGTACTTTCTATCAAAATCCTACTATTACTTGGTGCATTTGAAATAAAATTAACTTAAATTATATAAAATATTCAAAGTGTGATTTATGAACTGACTGATTAAATCGACACGTGACTTATAAACTAACTTAAACCTAGGACAAAGCAACATCCAACCTTCAGCTGTTACGTCATCACTATGAGAAGAGAAACTCATATTTTCATCAATGATGCATCTTTTGGCTATTCCAGGAATCGAATCTAACACCCTTAGCTCAGTAGACAAGAGACGATACCGACTGAGCTAAGGTGTCAGACAAGAACAATTTATCCAGTACTAATTTACGTTGAGAGGCTAGTATAATTTATTCGCGACGAAGCACATTTGAGTCACGAGCTCTGAATGAGTATATAGTTTGGCCCCATATTGCAGTTTAAAGTTGTTGCTCTCGTTTGAATATGTTGAAATGAGCTTACTAATTAGAGGGGTGATAAGTGAAAACTCACCCTAAGCATCATTAAAAGTAAATACAGTATTATGAACATTAATTCATTACAATTTATTAAATAAAGTTTCACTTATCTTCGATAGCATACGTCCCAACATAAAGTCGTGCCAATAAAGAAAATTAAACCACTCACAAAATCCTTAGGGTGAACTTGAGCCAGTCCAAGTTGCTAATTACACAGACGAATGCCATGCATGAGATGTTAGGACAGCGAGCAAAGAATTTTCAAGTGGGAGGCGGATATGGATGATTTTATAATCCGGCTCAAAAACGCCAGTGATGTATTATTTGATGATAATCACAGCAATTGCCGCTACTGCAATGAAATATTTTCTATTAATAATCTTGACATTAAATATTCATGAGTGGCTATTTTCTATTATATTTAGCAGTAAATATGAATTTTTTTAAATCCTGAACAAATATTAATACTGTATTAAGTTTATTTTCGAGTAAAATATTAATATTTTCCCCTCTTTATTTTCTTTCTATGCGACGTGTTTTATAATTTATAAAAGCTCTTCGCATATTTACATTAATGAGATGGAGATGATGAAAGTATAATTTAAAAGAAATTGGCCTACGTATGTGTGGAGCAAGAGAAGAAAATATATTTTGACAAGCACCCTTTTAGTAAACTCAGCAAGGAACTAAAACACGACCTCCTCGTAACCAGAAAACTAGATTAGATAAATTTGGCAACTTAACCGTAGCACCTACCAATTTGTGTAACATTGCTTTCTTGCGAGTTTTCCCATTTTAGCTTCATAATGTTTTAGTTATCATCATCATCCCCAAATTATTATTATTTTAAGTAACAGAACTGTTTGATAAATTGTCCCAGTTTATATATCATCTGACTCTTGGTACAAGCGTCCTGATTCCGAATTTCGGCAAGAACCCACGATGTAAAATTAGAAAAGTTGATTTCTTTTCCTTTTTTCTAAATATAGCTTTATAATCTGAGGACTTGTTGTTGTGATTTTCTTTGAATGAGGTTAGATCGAGCTTATACAATCATTATATTCTTTTATTATTAAGATCGAGTTTAAATAGATAAAACCACTGTTTTATAATTAGTAGTGAACGCTCCTCTGATAGCTCCAAAATGCTTGGTGTACTGAGTTTCCCCCCCTAAATGGTTTCCCACTAGTTTTTCTCCATGCAAATGTGGGTGAATTTACTCTAAATTATACCTGCCTCCCCTAATTCATTAATTTAAATATTTTGTTATAGCTTGAACGGGTAGTAAGACGCAGAGTGAAAAAAACCCACAAAAATACCCACGACAACTTTGATGATTTTATAGCGGTTCTACCATAAAAAAAGGAAAGTGGCTCTCCCAGGAGATGGATCGGTGAGGGGAGCCACTTGTCCACGGCCGCCAGCCTATAGTGGCACTGACCTGACCCTAGGATGAGGTCACCACACCAGAAACACTGCGTCCTACACCAAACCCCGCGTCTCATCATGCGAGATGACTGCCAGCTTGGTCAGAAAGAGGACTGACGCGTGACGAGAATACCTAACAGACATCTCCTAACCCAACATGCGCACACAAATTCCATGCCGCGGTCACCTTGGACCCGTTACTTCACGGCAACCATATCAAATAGGATTGCACATGGAAAAATACAATGACTTCTACGGTTTGTTTTCCACAGCTTGATTTCTCTCTCTCTCTCTCTTTCAATGACGAGATTATCAAGGATGATGTTGTTGACGAGTTTAGATGACACTCGGTGAGGTAAGCCCTTTTCCAAACATTAGTTGCCGTCCACTTCATTTACACCGTCAAGGTGTTCCGGTAGGTTTTTCATAAATACAATTATAAAGTGCTCTTCACGTAATTTGAGTCTTAAATATGTCCAAGCTATTAGCGTATTTACATTAATAGATTAGAGATAAGAAAGGTAGAAATTAGAGGAAGTGTACCAGTATTTGCGTGAAGAAAAGAGAATACAGGAGATTTTTTTAAAGGGAAAACGATCTTATTAGAGTTAGCTAGGATTCGAACCCCAAGCTTTACACATCACTGATGTCACTTATTGGCATCTTAAGAGTACACGACGAAGGGTCAACCCAATAGGACACGAAAAAGTGTTAACCTCTGACAATCCAACAGAACCAGAAAAATAAACAGTTTCTAAAAGCGCAAGAGGACACGAAAAATAATCAGCTGCTGACAGCCCAAGATAACACAATGAAGGATCAGCTTCTGATAGCCCAAGAACGCACAAAAAATAGTCAACTGTTGAAAACCCAAGAGGGGAAATAAATTGGATTCTGACAATCCAAAAGGACTAAATACTACAGCCTAAGAGGACACGAAAGATGGCCAGTTGTTAGGTAATAACCCAAGAGGAGAAGGGTCAATTACTGATAACTAAATAGGACACAAAGAAATTTCAGCTACTGACAACTCAAGATTACTAGAAAAAGAGCCAGATGCTAACAGATCCAGAGGACACAAATCAGCTGCTATCAGTCCAAGAGAACACAAAGAAGAGTCAGCTACTTACAACTCAAGATTACCAAAAAGTCAACTGCTGGCAGACCAAGATTACGCAAAAAGGGCTAAGCTACTGACAATATAAAAATAAAATAATATGCGTGGCACTAAATAGATTGTGAATTGTGCCCGTTTCTAAGGCTCAATGATCAGGGGGCGTCTCGACGGACACGACAAAGAGGAAGACAACTCTTAATGAGCCCACGCATATGAGGAGCAGCTTTCGACGCATTTTCCGCCTGTAAAATGAACATTTATCATTTTAGATCCCATTTGTTTTCACAGAAAGGAATTATTTTATAGATCATATGTGGCACAGGGGTTAATTTTAGCTCAATTTTTACGTCCACTACGTCTTACTACCCGTCAGGGATATCCGTGTAACTATACAAATGGGATGTGGATGTGTTAGGTAGATTTTTAGTGGAAATATACTCAAATTTGTGGAGAGAGAGAACGTGGGAAATCATTTAGGAAATATACATTTGTACATCTATTCGGGATTTGAACCCCTAACCCTATTCCCATAAACAAAGAGGTCCAGACAATACTGACATCTTTATGAGCTTGCCCACTATTGTGTGTAGCTTTATTTTGTCAACGCCACTCCCTACCAATTCGTAAAAAAGCAATTATGAAAAAATCACCTTCAATACACCCGACCGGGATTCAAACCCTTATATCTCCGTTATCGTCAGTAAAGTATATCGTGGGGATGATGCCTTAGAACTTTAGACCACCTAAGCAGATGAAGAGCTACTTAATCTCTTTAGCTATGGGTGAGGGATAATAAAAAGTTTTACAGCTGTCACTTCCAACGTTGACAATTTTAGCAGCTTTTAAATAAAATTGTGAGTGGCCTTCTATCTGTTCTTGAAAGGTTTTTCGATGGCGAATCCACCATAAAAATATGCACCTTATGTCTGTGATGGTTAAGGTATCTATCAATACATGTAACCTGGTTAAATTATTCCTACACGTGTTTTAATATTAAGTTTAGTCAGTTTATACTTGAAGGTCAACTGATTACAATATGGCGCAGCCTATAAAAGAGCACCATAGTGTAAATCCGTCGGACTGTTAGCTTTCAGGGTGGACGAAATGTACAGTACAAGCTTGTCCTGAAATAATTCTATAAACACAACAAAAATATTTGGTTTATTGACACTTTAACGCAAGTGCTCACATTCATTTTATCAATGATTGCTTTTAAAAAAAAACCATAATCGCGAATCAAAGTTAGGAGTTTTAGATTATCTTCTTCTTCGGTGAATTTGTCCTTAGACAGGTGTCATCTGGATATCTTCCATTATCTTCGGTCCTGAGCGTCTTATTTCATTCTTTTGTAGCTTCTTCCTTTCTTGATATATGTTAGCAGATAGATTATATTGATACAGTGATGGCACGGCAGGAAGTACCCTTTTTGAAAATTCATACATATATTTTTGATATCAATATTTATAACAGTGTATTATGTTATTACTACATTATTGGGGGCAATTTTCACTTGAAAATAGAAACTTAAGAAATGGGAAGAAAAATCGGAGTTTTCTCCTTCCTACCCACAGCGTCTTGCTACCTGTTAGGTCCATTCACATATCTATAATAAAATGGATACAGATGAGGATGGTAGAGTTCAGATGAACTGTACCTCCATCTGCGTTGGAAGAAAAGAGAAAGAGGAAAACCATTTAGAAAAAAAACAAACCCTCCTTAGTTTATCTGTCTGAGATTCGAGCCTTGACCTACCCTATTCAGTAAATGATGAGAGTTACGTTTAATTATATCATGAAACCATCGATGAAGGCAAGGTGGAGTCAAGGATTAGTTAGGTTTTACTTTCTCTTTCTTGGATTATAAATACAGTAGACTAGAGGGGTATAGTATAAAAAGTGTTGAAATAAAAATAAAAGCTTACTGAATTTATGTGTCCTAACCTCCCAATCATTTTTTTTTGTTTTAAATAAATGAAAGTCAAGAAGACATTTCTATAAAACTGGCTGAACTTGTTAAAATAGATGATGATTGACATTTGGACGGTGTTAATAACCAATTTAAACACCGTTCTCTTAGGGTATATACAGTCCTAGAAATATAATAAAAATATTAAACCAACCACTTTATATGGCACAAAAGTAAATTTGTAACTCATTTGGCTAATATTTGACATTTAGAAGTTCTTAAATCACTCGAGGATATTTTAAAAGACGCGAAGGAAATTAAGGGCTGAAATAAAAAAAAATGAATGTGTGTCAACCTTTGACTTTGGCAATTTGAAGCTTTGCACAGCCCTGTTATATTATTATCTTATCAATCAAAAGTGACAGATACAGATCACATGACTTCACGCATGGATATATGAATTAGTTATTATTATTATTAGCACCGCGTCTTACTACCCGTTCGGGTTATACGCACTTACGCTAATGTGTTATGGTAGGGTGATTGTGAGATGGAATGGAGGACCTACAGTTTAACGTGGAATCCGAACCACGGTGGAGGCCTGGCATTCCACAGATGTCTTGTCAGAGGTGAAGGAAGGGTTTGGTAATCAGATAAATCTATGCCGGGTCCGAGGATTGAACCCCGGCCGCCAGCACAGAAGTCTGACACCTTACCCCTAGACCACCAGGTCACCAATGAATTAGTTCACCGTATTAAATTACGCTAATAGAAAGGTAATAAGTAAGGTAAAAATTACAGTAAAATATTCCCTTATTTGTGTGGAGAGATGGTGGGAAAACATTTAGGTAAAATAACCCTCAGTTTACCCAGCTTAAATTTGAACCACGATCTTCCAATTTCCGCCAAACTACATTAGTTTAGTTTGAGTGCCTCAGGTTTAGGTATATTTCAAAGTTTTTTATAATCTCGTCTTTATACCTGTTCAAGATAGAAGCATATATGATAATTACTTTAATGTGGTAGGGATAAGGGACGAAGCATTTTAAAGGTAAATCTACCCACATTTGTTTGGAAGAAGAGTGGGAAATCATTTAAGAAAAAAACATGCTCAGTAAACCAGATTATAACCCCAATATCTTCGTCATTTTCAGGCCAACCTAACATAAAAGTGACGCCTTAGACCATTCGACCACTGTAGTAGGTTATATTTCATAGTAGTTTTAGTAAGTTTTGTAAGTGACTGATACCGCCCGTGTTCTTACTCTGGATGTGCTATTAACTGATCTAAAGTGTTGGAGACCCACTCCTTGAGTAGAATATGGTTGTAAACTCACCAAGCATAACCTTTTACAAGTCTTCTGTTAAAACTTTATAGCATACACCACACTCCTCGCCATGTTGTTGACAGTATGTCGGCTTGCGATAGATAGGTATTTATCGGCTTGTGTTGGAGTCACATTCACCTTGAATATTATCACAAAATTTGTAAAAAACAAAACAAACACGTTGGACAGCAGTGATGTGTCTGTTCTAGTGGGGACATATCGCCCTATAAAGTAATGAACTTTGTGTGAAATCATCATATCTACATGGAAAATAACTTTTTTTAAGTTCAAGGTCAACATAATTCAAACTGTCTTTCTGCTTGCTGTGCAAGTTCAGTCGCGCAAGTCATTCGTCTGTAAAATTAAATTTAAATTTATTTTAAAGTTCTTATTTATAAGCATCACGCATTCACTCGGGATATACGCATTATGTAATAATTACTCTAATGCATTGGGGAAAGCAAAAGCTGTGGGGGTAAGAAGTGTACACACATTTGCGTGGAGAGAGAGTAGAAAACAATTTAGGAAACACAAGCCTCATTACACCCAAAGGGATTCGAACCAAAATCTCCTTATCATTGGCAATATAATCTATTGTGAAAGTGACGCCTTAGATTATGAGGTCACCGAAGTGGGTAGGGTTTACATGCTTCGGATCTGTAACATTTTATATCAAACTATGGTTTAATTTTATTTTTTCTATGTATTGCTAGAGCCTTAACTGATAACTAGAAAAGTTACTAGCAAAATGAATTAGTGCCTAATGGCTTGGAAATGTATAGTAAGGTAGTGTAGAAACGCTGTACAATAATGTAAAGTAATTGATAGTGAAGGAGGCCAACCTGAAAGGATAGTTAGGTTAGGCCTGGATATAAAAACATACTTCTCTCTTCATTTCTTCTCTTCTTAAACTATAACACTATATTACACTTCACACACTGTTGAATTTTCGAAGATGTTCCTTTATCGTTAGAAGAGACGCATTGAAAACACACAAAGACAGGCTATAGAACTACATGGTTCTAGAATGATTTGAAATATGTAGCTCATATACAGTCACATATTTAAAATAATTCTAGAAACATGTAGTTCCATAGCCTATCCTTGTTTGTGTGTTTTCAATGTGTATCTTCTAACGATAAAGGAACATCTTCGAAAATTCAACAGTGTGTGAAGTGTAATATAGTGTTATAGTTTAAGAAGAGAAGAAATGAAGAGAGAAGTATGTTTTTATATCCAGGCCTAACCTAACTATCCTTTCAGGTTGGCCTCCTTCACTATCAATTACTTTACATTATTGTAC
>CABFOW010001155.1:87825-129762 GCA_902141385.1 Timema californicum | reverse complement strand
GGACAGTGCTAAGTACCTGGGACTTACGCTGGACACCAAACTGACCTGGAGACTACACTGCAACGAGAGACTAAACAAAGCGAGGCAAAGGCTGGGAATCCTAGGCCCACTGCTCAACAGGCGTAGCACCCTGTCTACAAGGAACGGTCTGACGCTGTACAAGCAGCTGCTCAGACCGATCCTCGACTATGCATGTCCCGCTTGGGGCCACCTGGCGGGCACGTATACTAGGAGGATGCAGGCATTCCAGAGCGTGTGTCTGAGGATCATTGTGGGCGCACCTTGGTATGTCCGGAATGAGACTCTACACCGCGACCTGGATATGCCTACCATCAAGGACCACTTCCGGGGACTGGCGCAGTCTTTCTACGCTAGACTTCCCGGTGCCACAAATCCTCTTATCCAGGGGCTTGGTAACTACGTCATTGACCCTGGTGGGTGCCATCGACGTCCCAAAGCCCTGCTCGGATAAGTGAGATGTGACAACAGTGGTTTGGGAGGCTCTCACCCAGCCCCCCATAGAGTAGTGTCTCCGCACGTAACTCTAAAAAACCCTTATTCGGTTTTTCAAATTTCTTACCCCCCAATGTTACTAATAAAATGTAATATCTGTTTCTTTGTTTCAGAACTTCGCGAAATGCGACAACCCGTTTTTAAATTTTTGTGAACCACATGGTGTGACCAATTGGTCGGTACGTGTTGAAACTTGCTCTCGTGCTCCCCTTCAGGGATCATCAGAGCATGCTATTGGATTGGACTACACTGTTTTACCAGAAAAGTTACCAGATATACTTTAACGTATCCGTACGTCAATCTATGTGATTTTCAACTCTCACTTTTTATAGATATTATCAATACCTATAACATAACACTAATAATGTAACAAAATTATATATATTTTTTTAGCAACGCGTTTAATTACCCATTCAGGTTATATTTATGTACTAATTACGTCAATGATTTTAGAGATTAGGAAAATTGTGTTTATATTAATAGTACCTGCATGTGCATTGAGGAAGAGTGGAAAACCATTTTGGAAAACCCACTCTCACTCATTACACCCAACTGAGATTCTAATCTTGATCTCCCCATCATTGGCAGTCTAATCTACCGCGAGAGTAGCGCCTTAGACCATGCAGCCAACAAAACGGGGGTTACCAATATTGACCACAAAAAAACTTGTTTATATTTTCTTAAAGTTAATACATATCAGATTCCTACTATAGGTATGCACTAAGTTGATAGATACGTAGACATAGAGGGAAGAGAACGCTTTAAGGGTGGGAGTCTAGGGCACGCGAGAAATGATAAGTGTTTTTGCAGTTTTAATAGCAAAACCTTTTTTGGACAAAATAAATTAAAAAAGATTCTAGTAAACACATCTATGTTAAATTGATTAACATATCCATATCAATAGTTGTTGAATACCTCTCAAGGGTGTCCTGGAATGTATTGACAACTTTATTTTATCTTCACTTTAAAAAGTTTGTCAGATTATACCGCTATGCTCCTTGGTCATCAGACCCGTGATGCACTTTGGGTAAGTTGCTGTCAGAGGGATCATGGTCCGAGTCTTAGTTGTGGAGCGGTTTTACAATGTGGTCTTACCATTCTCTATTTTAGCATAATTGGGATTAGTTTCTCATGTATTTTCCTCCTCATCCTCAGCCAATAAACTCAGTCGTTAATAATCCTCGTGTTAAGTAATAATAATAAAGATTCTCCTTTAAAAAAGTATGAATTGTTTTTCTTTCTTACACAATCAAGGTGAAACACAGTGTAAATTACAGGTCCTGTAATTAATGACATTGAATAAACGTGAGAGTTTATCTGAGGTCTTTATTCAATCAGAAAATAATTTCATCTAATTATTTAAGATACTACCTTCTCTACCATTCAGTTTTTAAAGCACTGTGTGGATATGAAAATAACTAAGAGGAATAGTAAAACGTGCTGCATCGAAAAGAAAATTAGGGCAACTTAAGAACCCATATCACTCCATGAATAGCACCGGCTTAAGTATATAACACAGCTTAATCTTTACTTTTATTTGTCCCCATCACATCGTTTTGTTTTTTTACTTTAAATAATTAATATGATACACAGCACCTCAGACTTTCTAGACCCTTTAGATGGAAATGGAGATATCGACTAAACACACGTAAGATTATATGTGAAGCAAAAAATTACAGTTACAGAAACATTCCACCAAGGATTATAGATTAAGTTATATACACGGTTACAGAAACATATTGAGTTAAAAATAACACCTCTGTTCACTAACAAGCATAATAATCAATTTTCCAGAACTCAATTAAAAAAATATATACGACAATTTCTAAGAAAGTATTGGTTTTATAAAAATAAATCTCAGCTAACAGTTTTTTTATATTTAATAGTACTACAACTTTGCAATGATAAGTTATTTATTATATCAAAAAGTTTCGGAGATATGATCAAATTTGTAGATAGCAGCTAACGTAAAGTACCCTTCAAGTTATTTTTACTGGAAAAAGATATGCGCCATTTTGTTTATAATTTTAAACAGTACCTAGATAAGATTTTTTTCAATCAAAATTGCTAGAGCCAACTTATAGAAAATCCTTTTTTGGTCCTTCAATAAACTCTCCTTAATTTCAAGGTTGGATATCTAATTCCAAAAGATTTTTCCGGGAAACTTATAAAAACCCTCTAAACCAAGTTTTAGCCCAATCGGTAAAACAACTTCAGTTCTCGGCTGAGATACAGACAGACGGATAGACAGAAGGACGGAATCACGTAAACCACTTTTTCTGTTTAAGGGGGTCATGAAATGTCGACATTTATCAAAATCTCGAATTTGATTTTTTGACGATTACAACACAATATTTATCTCTCCGAGGGGCCGAGAGAAAGTAAAAATGGCGAGGCATAGACCAATGAAACCATTACCATATTTTAAATAATACAATATAATTTAAAAAGATAATGATTTAAAAGAAAAACAAAGGTACTAAGTTGATTCTAATGTCACTGTTATCAAGTTAAGAATTCCTAAAAACGCACTCTCTGATACGTTTTCGGGTTCGAACGTAATCGTGTTTCTAAAATCTAGGTTAATCGGTCACTAATGGGCTCTTAAACTACACCTGTAAATGTTAGGGATGAGATATCCCACTGTTTTTTAACTGGCGCTTGTTTCAAGGATGTCAGAACGTGCATCGCAATTTAACTCGGTGATGCTCATCTAATTGGAGCTCTCAGGTAGTCGTTGAACTACCAGCTGACACGGGAGCTGAAATGAGTCAGAATAATTATGTTGTTCAAAAGATGAGCTGTGTAAGGCAATCAACATTCTCACACTTTGCTCTTATCTCACGTAGCCCTGAGCACGCGAACTTCTCGACTGGAATTCTGAAGTAACTGGGGGAATGGGGGGCGGGAGAGCAGTTTAGAGGAGGGAACTAAACCTCGACCAACCGCTGAGAAACAGAAATATAAATCCCTAATTGTGTCAATCTTTTCTCTTCACTTTCAGATATTTTTTGATTCCACAGTGTTTTACTATCCGTCCGTGGTCTCAACATATTTATTAACGAGTTAAAGTTAAGAGGAAATGTACCCACAGTTTAATAGGTGGAGAGAGTAACACATAATTTACATCATCAATCAAAAAAACACCTTCGATTCGAACAACAACTTCCTTGTCACAGGAAAACCCAAACATGACAAGGCGATTGCCTTTGTTCACGTATCTTCATGGGTTTGTGTCCATTTCTCCACTCTCCACCACTTAGACTAAGCCGTTAAGGTTGGAGTGTAGGGAACGAGATTTTAGGTCAATGTTTTTGTATATTTTTTTGGATAAAAAAACATTATTTTGGCCAAAATAAATAGAATATTCTTCCAGTAGAAATATAGAGTTTAATTTTCTTTATATGGTGATTATTCTTTTTTTAACTAGCACCGTGACTTACTACCCGTTCGGGTTATACGCACTTACGCTAATGTGTAATGGTAGGATGATTGTGAGATGAAATCGAGGACCTACAGCTTAACGTGGAATCCGAGCCATGGTGGAGGCCTGGCATTCCTCACATTCACAATTTGTGATTAATTCACGTCTTGTCAGATGTGAAGGAAGGGTTTGGTAATCAGATAAATCTGTGCCGGGACCAAGAATTGAACCCCGGACTCCAGCGCATAAGTCTGACAACTTACCTCTAGACCACCAGGTCACCGTATTAACGTTGTTAAATATCTGTTAAGGGTGTTCTGGAATTTAATGACAGCTTTGTTTCTTCATTTAAAAGTTTTTCCTATAGTGCTGTTATGCTCATGGCAGATGTTCAATAACTATTGACTTCACCATGTGAAGAAAATTAAATTCTATGTTCCTACTGGAGCAATATTTGATTTAAATTAGCAAAAAAACTGTTTTGTTATAAAAACAATAAAAACACCGACCTTTTCTTGCGTCCCCTACTCTCCTAATTTAATATCGTTGGCGTTAAACTTACCAACATAAAAAGGAACCATATTTATTTCTGCTATCAGAAGTAGAATATATTTAGAAAGAGGTCGTCACTTTTAATTCTGTTACTAATAAAAGTACTCATTTTACAAGATATATTATTACAGCAATTTCATTCTGACCTCAAAAGTGAGGTCAGAGGGCCACTGAAAGGTTACGCTTTGCCTTCAGCCAGAGATACAATTGTAAACATTATTTTTTCTTACTATCTAGATATTAAAATATAGTTGAACTTTAAAAGTTATATAAAAAAATGAATCCATGTCTTAGTAATGTTTATAAAAGCGAAGAATCACTATGTATAGCGGAGAAGAAAGATTTTATTCAAGCTGCAGGTTGTAGTGCGGATTACCGTCTGAAACTATCATTCAGTAAATTTTTTTTAGCACTACGTCTTACTACCCGTTTAGGTTATAAGTATACGTGCTGATTACGCTAATGGTTTTAGGGATCAGGAAGGTTATATTTAAATATAGCGTACCCGCATTTGCGCGAAGGAAGAGTGGAGAGCCGTTAAAAACATCCTCAATACACCCGACCGAGATTTGAACCTTGATCTCCCCATCACCGGCAGGTTAGTCCACTGCGAGAGTAGCGCGTTAGACCGTGCGGCCACCGCATCAGGTTGGTAGCCGTTAATAGGATGTGCGTCTGGAGTTTGAAGACGGTGGTTGTGTTCTGCTCAATGGCCAGTATTTCCTTAACTATAGCGTTCTTTATGTCAACTGCTAGATGAACGTAGTGGGTACGTACAGTAGCCCTATGGCTTCTTTGGTGCTGACTGACAGCTGATGGCTTTGAAAAGTTACAGACCAAATTATGTATCCCTATGCCGAACCTTATGATCTACAAAAACATGTATTTAGCAGCTGTCACTTTCGACAGTCAAAATCTAGGTATATACCTAAATGTTGTCTGTCAGAAGTCAGCTGTGAGCTGTCAGTCAGCACCAAAGAAGCCACGGGGCTACTGTAGCTTTAAGTACATAGATGGGCGCCGATTGGCTGGAAATCAATTGTGTTATAAAGTTAGGGTACAAAACAATTAATAAATAAACACACCAGAACAGGGTTCTTTGTAGCGAATTAATAGTTTTATTGTCATTATTGTTTCTTCTTTGATATATTAACACACCGATATGATATCTAGCAAAAAATATAATATTTATTTTCATAGTTCTAAATATAAAGCCATATGTAACGACCATTTTATTACAACAGTTAAAGATTAATACACTCTCTAATCTATTCATCTATCTGGAAATGGGTTTGCCCCTTGGGTTCAAATAGTTTAAACTATTGGTAACCGTCATTGATATATGAAAATAACATTAACATAATGAAATATAATTGTAGACAAATAACTTTTTTGTTGTTGTTGTTCAGGTTACAACTAAACACAGTTTTTATGGTTATGGTGACCATTCAAAATGTTGCAAAGTATCCTGTTAAATGTTGCGTGATATCGTTTAGCTGTATTCAGCCATTTCAGTTTTTTGATCCCATTTTAATACGAGTATAAACGAACTCATATCAAATAATAGTGACAGATTACGACTTTGTTGTTTCAGAGTTGACACGATTAAATGCTAATGCAATAATGGTTTGTCCGAAAAAAACAACAACACACAATCACAAACATTATCCTTCGTTTCTTTCAACCATTAAATCCTTTTGAACGTAGCGCTTTAGTATTGATAATTAACAAACATAAATGTACCACAAAGGTCTATTTTTATGTACCATGCTTGTATTTATAAATTCTGCTATTTTTTTTTCAATATAGTTGTTTCAACAAACTGGATATTTAATGGCTTAATATATAGGAGTAAGGTGTGGTTATGAAAAATAGGGTATCTTGGGGCAGGTGCACAGTATCAGTATGGATAAGAAATGGGAAACTACCTCCTGGTGCACCCGACTAGGATTTGAACCTCAACCTACCCGCCATTAAGAATCCAATATACCTATCCTGGAATTTCTACTCCTTAGACTACGTAACCACCGATGTAGGTGTAGATTTCACTGACAGTGTGTATTTCCCCTCAACATTATTTAGTGACATACTTTTCTCACATAACTGTTTTGAAGTAAACCAAAGCACCTATATCGGTAATTATAGCTGAATAAATGTTATTTTTAAAGACATGAAAAATATTATTACAAAATGCTGCGTTGGTAATTAATTTTACTAAGCATCAAAAATAATATTATAAAATTAATAACATGTAAAAGCGTTCGAAGCTTTGAAATGTAGAAATTAAAGTTCGAATCTCCTTCTTCTCGATTTTGAAACGCATAAAGAGCTTTGAATCTTTGAAAAAGTTTTAAGGAATAACAATTCTATATATTATTAAAAAATGTGAAGTATTTCACTAAATATGGTATATTTCAGAATATAATTATTTTTATAACATATACTAAACAGTCTTTTATCACCCAATAGTAATTTAAAAAAGCATATAATTGAGTAAAAGAAAACTTATAATATTTAATATCCTCTACATTAATAATTTTCAAAAACAAAATACTTCCTAAGTTGTAGCATAAATTGACGGTATGAAGCAAATAAAATATAATAAATAATGTTTTTTTAAACGTATCCAATATTTAGTCCTTGATATAATATATTAGCTCACAGTGGCTATTCATATAGCCCTAGCTTAAAATTACGATTTTATCTTTGATTAAACCCATTTCTCTGGCCGCATGATCTTTGGCGCCATTCTCACAATAGACTAGACTTCCCAAAACGGGGATATAGGGGTTTGATCCTGGTCAGGTGTACTGAAGATTATTTTTACTGAATGATTTTACACTCTTCTTCCATGGAAATGCAGTTACACTTACTCTAAATTCAACCTTCCTAATTCCTAGAATATTAGTGTAATTAATACCTACATGGGCATATAATCCGAACGGGCAGTAACACGGGGTGCTAAAAAATATGTATTTTTGATTAAAATCTTGTTATTAACTAAACGCTTTGTTTCAAATAACTGTTCAAGACCTTTAATATTATTAAAGACAGAAATAAAAACTTAGCAATAATAAAACCATACCAGTTTACTACAATAAAGTAAAATCAGTCCAATAAAAATATGTAGCTACTGTTATGTTCTTGCCACGTTTAAAAATTTCCAAGGATAGTGTCGAAATATTTTTGTACACCTAATATCATCGCTGAGGGAACTGCAGATTTTATGGAGAAAAGCTCTATCTTCACTTTCTTTCAGCTAACTGTTGACAAATCTTCTCACTCTCAGTTATATCAAGAGGTAGTGTGCTGGAGTAAGAAGATGCTACTGGCAACCTCGATTAACCAGCGTTTCAAAATATGTATTATATTTGAGGAAAGATTGACCACACGAAAACAAGAAAGCGACAACACTGTTTCCCACAAGTAGACATGCCGTCCCCTCAGAGATGACATTCAATGGAGTAGACAAATTAATTACATTGCCAAGTGTTTCAGAATTTCTCTCCCACATTACATAAGAACCCCATTTTGTGGATTAAATCAGAGAAAGTAGCTCAGAGGATTACTATAAAAATCCAATTTCCTTAAAATCCATCTGAAAAGACATATGTACTTCCCTTGATTAGATAGATGTAACACTGTTAACGTTTTAAATGTTTACTATAAGTATTTAAGTACCTTAATTTAAATACAGTTTGTGTAGAAAACCTCAAGTTTAAATGAACAAGTTAACTTTATAGCATTAGTTTATTATTAATATGTTTTCAGTCAAAGTATTATTTCTTCTATTGCCATAGTGTTTATTTGGGAAACTGACTAAATTTTACGCGAACGTTACTAAGAGATGAGGGATGAAGATGGGGAAGGAGATGAAGGATTCTAAATGGGTAGATTTTATAAATGATAAAGTGTTATTAAATACGCATAATGAGCTCATGACATATTTCTCTAAGGCAAAAAGTCTTTAAAGTGATAAAACTAACAGTATGCTATGCTATAAATTTGTATTGGTAAGGTTTAGTAAAATAAATAATTTATAATACTAAATAATGATTGTTCTGTCGTAAATTGATACAATATTCGACCTTTCAGGTCTACGCTGATGGTAACATGGTTTAAATGTCAAGCTCATGTAGTCTGGTTTGACCAGTGATGGACAAATTCGGGATCCGAAATCAGGCCAGTTGTACTTAGGGTAGATTTTAATAAATAGTTTTTCACTCTCATTCTTGACAAATGTAAATATAGTTCCACTAAAATTATACCTTTCTCATCTCTAAGCCATAAGTGCATGGTGTATGTATTTTGTATATAGCCCGAATGGGTACTATGATGGGGTGGGAAAAGCCAACCAAACAAAATAACTTTCAGAAATGTATACAAAATCTTTGCGGCTTTATGTAAATACGTATATAAAACTCATCCGTGCACAAACCATTATCTTAAAGAATAGAGAGGGTTGAATAAAATTAAGATAACATAAAGAGATGATTTTATTTCACACATCTACAGCCTAAACATTGTCTGAATGAATTAAGAAGATTAGTATACAATTAAAAATGAACTCCTCTTAAATAAATACTTCAATTTTGTTAAAATTGATCAATTTTATCCATGGATAAAATAAAACTATCTTAATAATATATATTATAAGCTCTTATTTTATTAATTTAATTTTATAAAATGAGAGTTCATGATTATTGTTTACCATACAATAATAATTTAAATTGTATATTAATTATAATAATTATTATTAGTATTTTATTTATTAATAAGAATTTAATAACATATTTACCATGTCATATAAAACACATATTATATATAACACTCCCCTGCGGGACGGGGTTTAGAATAGTCCCGCAGTCACCCCTCCTTGTTGTAAAAGGCGACTAAAAGGACGTACGTCGTGCAGGACAAACCTATCCTATATCTTTCCTTTCACGTCATTTTCTTCTTCCTTCACTTTCACTCATTTTTTTCACTCTTTCCCCTTCCCCTTATATCTCCTTACTTATTTCTTCCCTTCCCCCTGCCGTTCATCCTGCACGGAGGCCTTTGGCCTTCCCGTTGACGACCTTGGCTACTAACCCGGCTCTTCTCGGTTTATTATTGAATACCACTGCTTTGAGCTCCTGAATGAAAGTGCGCCGGTTGCAATACCTTAGTAGAAGGGCCTTAGGGATGACAATAACCAGGTACTCTACTTTGGGAAAAGATCAGTTGCGTTCATGAGGGCCCGGACGTAGAATTGGCACTTTACTACACCCACTTGCTGCGACGACCTCTCTCTCGGCGATGCCCCATGCGAAGGTTGTCATGTCTAGCGTTGTATGGGGCCTCTCGTCGGGAACCTCAGGCGTGTCAGCCCATTTGTCCTCGAAAGAGTGATAAGCGTAGCTGCCGAGTCTGGGGTTTCAATTAGAAAACAGCGTGATGGAACAATAATGATCCAGACTGAAAATGACCTCCAGACAGCGAAAATAATGGCAATAACTACCATACCATTGAGCCCCTCGAATCATTTAAAGGTGAAGGTGGAACCGCACAGGTTCCTCAATGTTTGCAAGGGAGTGGTCACTTGCTATGACCTCGACTGCGTAAGCATTGAGGACATCTGTGAGAAGCTTTCCCCTCAACATGTCACCGAAGTATACAGGATCACCACCAAAAGGAACGATGTAGCGAAGAAAACCGATAGTTATATTCTGACATTTGCCACTCCTTCCCTACCAAAGGAGGTCTGAGCTGGCTTCCACGTGCTCAGGGTCCGGCCGTATGTCCCCAACCCTCGGCGCTGTTTTCAGTGCCAGGAATTTGGGCATACGAAACTGCGATTCCGTTGTAAGCCAACCTGTGCAGATTGTGGACAGGAGGCTCACGATCAACCGTGCGAGTCTCCTAAATTCTGCATAAGTTTCAAGGGTCCACCTTCTGCCTGGTCTCGGTCCTGTCCGAACTGGAAAGTATAGAAAAAGGTCCTGGAGATCCAAACAGATAAGAAAATCCCTTATGCCCAGGCACGTAAAGAGTATACTTCACTGCAAGCTCCGGTATTTCAAACTTCCTACAGCGAAATTGTCAGCCAAAATATACATTGCCCTAACTGCCATTGCGCAGTTAATCTGGCTAAGACGCCAACGCGACCAGTGCCATTGGTCTCTTCTCTAGACATTTATAGTGATTCCGCGCCAACTGCTGCAGCTCCTAAATTTTTAAATGAGGCCAAACCACCACAACTGTCGTCTCCCCCACCTATACCACCGAGGAAACCTCCTCGAGGAACCCCCCTGAGCCCGCCTCGGGGACCCCCCCCCCAGGTACGCCTCGGGGAAACCCCCCAAACCCGCCTCGGGAAATCCCCCCGGGCCCGCCTCGGGGAAACCCCCCGAGCCCGCCTCGGGAAATCCCCCCGGGCCCGCATCGGGGTACTAAAACACGGGTGGCCATTGTTGAGCCTCTCACACTCGCCTCTGGAATTCCGGAGGTTGAGATGAGTTGCGGAACAGGTGAGGCCGCTAAGGCGAGTCCTACTGGTGCCTTGAGGAAGGACCAGCGAGGGATCTCCTACAATATTCCAACAAAGAAAGCGTCGAAGGCATTAACAAAGCCTTCACCTAAGGGTCCAACAACCCAGTCTCTCGGAGACAAACCAAAGCCTCTCCTGAAGCGGGAGGTCCAGGACAGACTGGGAAAGACAAGAGGACCTAAAAAGGCCCCCAACAAATTTTTATTCTTAAAGGATAGTGAAATGGATTGCGAGGATAACTAAATTTCATATTAATAAAATATGTCGCTACTACAATGGAATTGTAGGGGTTTCTATGCTCGTGTAGAGGAAATTAAACAACTAATTTGTTCCCTGCATCCCACCATCTTGTGCTTGCAGGAGACCCACTTCCGCCCAACTGATAGCCCGATGCTTCGTGGGTACGATGTATATCGTACCGACAAGCCATTCTTTGATCGGGCTAGCGGAGGTGTGGCTATACTAGCACGAAGCAGTATATACCACAAACACATTAATATTATATCTGATCTCCAAGTGATCGCTGTCCGAATCTCCCTTGCTGTGGAAGTGACAGTGTGCTGCATCTACCTCCCACCAGGTGAACGTGTTTCAAAGAGGAGTCTAGAGGCCCTCTTTATACAACTTCCCACCCCCTATATTATCTTGGGGGACTTTAACGCACATAACCATAACAGATGCCCGTGGGAGGATGGTAGAGGATATTATTGTCCCGGGAAACCTGGTGTTAATGAACACTGGGACCCAAACACACTTTTCTACCTTTAATGGTGTATCCTCTGCCATCGACCTAACTTTATGTAGTCCCGGGATCGCTACTCACTTCCTTTGGGAGGTTCATTCGGACCTATGTGGTAGCGATCACTTTCCCATTCTACTTTCACCACTTCAAGATGTTCCTAGTACACCACGGCTATCCCAATGGGTGATTAAACGTGCCTACTGGGATAAATTCTGCGAGCTCGCCGTATTTCACGAATCCCCTTCTCCTGACGTCAATGTTAAGACTGGGTATTTTACCTCGACGGTCATCGAGACGGCGAGGGCTTCCATCCCTAAATCCTCGCCAAATCCGCACCACCAACCTGTTCCCTCGTGGAACGAGAAGTGTCGATTGGCTATCTCTGACCGTCAAAGGGCCCTACGCCTCTTTCATCAACGTCCCACTTAGGAGAATCTGGAGTCATTCCGGATTATACGCACTCGAGCTCGCCGTGTTGTTCGAGAAAGCAGAAAAGAGTCTTGGAGACAGTTTATTTCTAACCTTACAATTACCACTCCCACAACTAAGGTTTGGAACAATATTCGTAAATTAAGTAGTAGCAAAAATTCCATTAATAGTATAACTGCCCTCATGTCTAACGGTTCGCTTTTTTCCTCCCCTGTGGAGGTTGTCAATGTACTGGACTCGATGTCCACCGCTGTTTCTAGCACTGCGAGCTACTCTAACGAGTTCGCGGTGTATAAGCGGAGCATAGAGCGCCTTACTATTGATTTTGGACAAAGTAGGGGGGAGGATTATAACTCCCCCTTTACTAAAGAAGAATTTATCTATGCCCTGTCCCAGGCGGGCAACACAGCTTCTGGCCCTGATGATATCCATTATGAAATGTTGCGCCAACTGCCCCCTGCTGGACGGGAGTTCCTCTTAGACCTCTACAACTGTGTTTGGGAATCTCGTCAGTTCCCAACTCTGTGGAGGCAAGCAACCGTAATCCCTATATATAAAAGTGGCAAGGATAAATTAGGGCCAATTAGCTATAGACCTATAGCTTTAACTAGTTGTGTATGCAAAATATTAGAGAAAATGATCAATAAACGACTTATATGGTATTTATAACTCGCTGTAAACAATCTATGGCTGTGGGCATCTCGTAATGGCTTTCGTTTCTCCGCGGCCAAGACGACTGTCGTCCACTTGCATAGATTACGCGGAATACAGCCAGCCCCAACTATTTTAATGAACAACGTTGTTTTACCTTTCTCCGAGACCTTAAGGTTCCTGGGACTTTTATTCGATTTTAAACTAGCTTGGATCCCTCACATCAAAGATCTGAAAGCGAGGTGCGTTAAAGACTTGAATTTACTCAAAGTAGTTAGTGGTCGCTCTTGGGGTGCTGATAGGGAAACCTTGATGCGCCTGTATAGGGCCTTGGTGAGATTAAAACTTGATTACGGCAGTTTTGTATACGGTTCCGCTAGACCCTCGGCGTTAAAGATGCTAGATAGTGTCCATCATGCTTGCATTCGACTGGCTACTGGTGCTTTTCGTACCAGTCCAGTCGTCAGCATCTGTGCCGACGCCGGTGTGCCCCCTCTTTCCTACCGGCGGTCCTATCTCCCGGCATCTTACGTGTCGAAACTGCATTGCATGCCAAATAATATAGCTTACCGTATGTGTTCTATCCCCCGAACCGTGCCTTGTATGAAACCAAATGGCGTAGTGCGAGGCCGGTTGGGATCAGGATGATATTGGTTTTCGACACGTGTGGGATAGTCCTGCCCAAGACTATCCCCACATCTCCAGGTAGAGTTCCTCCCTGGAAGGTACGCCTACCACAATGCCACTTTGATCTCGTCAAATTTCCTAAAGTGACCACCCCACAATTTATATATGAGGGGACTTTTAACGATCTCCTCTCCACTCGCTTTCAAGGTTTTCAGCGCATCTACACGGACGGTTCAAAGTGTGGGGCCTCTGTGGGATGCGCCTTTGCTGTGGAAGGATACAATTTTACATTTGCTTTACCTGGTGAATCCAGTGTCTTTGCGGCGGAATTATACGCCATTTTTAAATCCTTGTGTTTTGTTTACCGTAGGTGTCACCATTCTGTTCTCATCTCCATCGGATTCCATGAGTGCTCTGTTGGCATTGTCCATTCTATACTCTTGGAATCCCCTCGTGCAGATGATACATGAGCAAATTTTTAAAATATACTCACTAAGCACCCGGCTCGCCCTTTGCTGGATTCCTGGTCACGCTGGTCTTCCAGGAAATGAACTGGCGGACCAGGTAGCCAAGGAGGCAGCACGCCGGCCTCTGGAGGCGAATTTGGGTGTAATGTTTTTAGATCTAAAGGGTTATGTTCGGCGTGGGGTCTTACGCACCTGGCACGAGCAGTGGGTCTAGACCCCTGCTGAGAACAAGCTGCGGTCCATCAGGGACGGTGTGTCGCGGTGGCCCTCTTCTATACGAAAGTCTAGAAGAGAGGAGGTCATCGTGACGAGGCTCCGCGTCGGGCATACTTCATTGACCCATGGATTTTTATCACGCCTCCAGTGTGTAAGTTTTGTGATGCTCCCCTTAGTGTGCACCACATTTTGGTGGAGTGTCACAAACTAGCCCCTATCCGCCTGGATCTTGATTTTAAAGGTGACCTACGTTTTTTATTACGCGATAGTGCGGATGGAGTTATTTGTTTACTCCGTTTTATACGCTATGCGGATCTTTTTAATGCCATTTGAGTCACTTTTATAAAGTGACTCATCTGAATATATCTCATTGAGACATTTTTAACATTTTAATATATTCTAAAATGTTTGTTTTGTCTTTTTAACTTGTATATTGTTTTAATATGTTTGTTTTGTCTTCTTATCGGAGTGATACACCTGTGTTTTTTTTAGCAAGTGTTTCACTCATTTCTACTAAGAGCCCCTTTGAGCACTCCTATGGAGTGCTTCAAATGGGTATTTTATCTCTTTATCTATTATTTATATTTATACCATTTATTATTTTGTGTATTTGCCTGTATATTCTGCAGGTAGATTAGTATGTGTCTCCCCTATGGGGATTATACTAGGTTTTAATATATTTCAAGGCCCTAATTACCTCAATGTGTCGATGGGCCTTAAAACCTTAATAATAATAATAATAATATATAACATTTATAAAATAAGATATATTACAAATAATACTATATACAAACCAGTCAGTGTTCCTGGGATAAAGTGCTTGCCTCAGGATCTGATGCTTAAGGGTTCAAACTCAGCCAAAGTCGACGGATTTTTATCGAGCAGGAAATTAAACCAGAGAGGAAACAGAACTGTTTGCTTCATGTCAATTGGGACAGGTAAAAGATCATCTGGAATATATATGAGATAACTTTCCGAGTAAAATATGTAAACTATTTCTAAATAGATATCTAGTAGAACAACGGGAAAATACCTCACTTCATGACTCCCTAAGTACATGCACTTTATCCCAGATAGAAGGAGCGGGAGTCACTAACCAGCTGATGGGCCGAGTGCGTGCGCTGCTCCGGATGGATAAGGGAGTACATCAGGACCGATCTTCAGGTTGAATACTCACTTTTATATAATATTTAACTACAGCAACTACTGCCTCTTGAACTGTTAGTGTTACTGTGGTATAGCCCATTATTGTCCTAAACCCTTCATGTAAACCTAAAATTTGGTCCTGCCCCAGATGAGGAAAGTAACAGGATGAGAAGGAACTGGGTGAGGGTGGGAGAGGGGGTTCAGAGGGAAGTAAATGGCATTTTACAACTGTGAACCATTCACGCTTTTCTAATCAAACGATCACATTCGACAATAGGTATCAAATTGTACGCGTTGAATAGCCGGATGTGACGTTTTCGACCAGCAATCGCAAACACTATGTCTGAGGTCGGTCAGGGTTGAAAGCACGGATAGTGTACCTGACTATAGTATGAAAGGCAGAGTTTGGATCCATACTTAACGCGTTCCGAGAATGTTTTCTTTTTACCAAGGAGATTATACTCCCTCTCTACAGTTGAATGCTGGTGAAATTATTTAAAATTTCCCCCTATATTATACGCCTGGTATATCATAAGTAATTGATAGACGGTACTGAGATTAGATTACGAATAGTAATAAAAGTCTATCTAGAATAAGTTGAGAGTGAATCCAAACAGATCGAGATCAATTTCACACTCAATATTGTAATACTATTTATAAAATATTTGGGTAGTGTAATATATTTTGTGAAGTTTTTTTAAGTTGAGATGGAAGATATCACGAGTTAAGGCCAGTATTTTTGTAGTTTTTATAATAAAACGTTGTTTTTAGGTAAAATAAATAAATTATTGGCTACATAGATACGTTTAGTCTAATTTTCTACTAATAATTATCCGAGCCGTTCTTGAATATTTATCATGAGCGTGGTAAGCGACTCTTTAATTTTGGGGGTAAATTTATCAATTTACACAGTATAGGGGCCTATTTATTATGCAAAAAAATAATGAAAATGCTATAAAAATTTCAAAACTATCGGCCTTAACTCACATTCCCGTCCATCTCTCCTTAATGTTCACTTAGTAAATACACATACTAACTACAAGCTAACTTGGCCTAGGAGAGTACGTCTAATATTACACATATGGCTCTAGCGGTTAGTTATTTACTACTTTGAAAAACAAGACGAACCCGTGAGTAGGACCCACCCCGTGTTTTAGAACGAGCGACGCAGGCATCCTTTCCTATTGGTGGAAGGGTTTCTCGTCGTAATGTGATTGGAAAGCCTTCTTGGAGTCGCGACGTGATTTCTTTAGCTATGTGGAGTTTCACAACAGTTGTCTGAGCCAGTGACATGTTAATTAATCTTGTGTGTATGATCCAATTAGCAATCAGACGCTTCACAATACGAGTCACCGGTTGGCATCTGAGGCCCTCGCGCTGGCTTCCAACACTCTTTCATTCCCCTTCTATCCATCTAGGTCATACTCTCTTATATTAAGCATAGTTCAATTCAATATTCCTTCTTACATTCTCTATCCAGACCATGCCCTTACATTAAACCTATTTACATTTTACATCCAACTCATTCTCTACATCGTCAAGTATATATTAAGATTGAGGTTAATTAATACCTTCTTAGCAGAAAAGTTTGAGTTTATCTTTCTCTCTCTTTCTTGCTCATATATAATAATTAAATCTTAAGATTGGGATCGAGGTTATATAAATAGTATACCTTCTTTAAATTCTTAAGATTGCTATACGAACAGAAAATATGGGCTTAGCTCTCTCTCTCTCTCTTTTCCACACATGCAATCTTTAAATCTGTGTATGGTACAGTCTGTAGGTATTTCAGTATTTAAAAAACTCTTACTCATCCAGATATGTAGTAGGTCCTTGTTGCAAGACGTTAAATCGACGTCTGTACGCGGGGCCAAAGTTTGTTCCAGGCAGGAGCACTCTCCCTACAAGTTCAAGGTCGACAAAGTTGGGTTTATCGGAAGCATCACTCTTCCCTCCCTATTCTTCCCTCTCCCCTTCAGAACAAAGTACATGATACGTCTTGTATTTCTAGAGCTCCTGTAAGCACTTAACCCGTCCCAGTACAACGTCTTACTTGGCTTGTCTTCATCCAGAAGATCCTCCTTGGTATTCTCGCACGCGCGTGCTTTAAGGGTTGTCTCCATTCTTCGGTGCACCTCTCGACGGAATGGCTCGTCTCCCACATAGCTGAATAATGGCTTCCCAGCAACCCGCCATACGATTCACTGTACCCGCACTAGTCCGTCTAGATTTGCCTAATGGACGGATGAGTCTAGCACATTTTAGTGTCGGGTTTCAGGATAATAGTCACTTAAACTGTCCAATAGGCCTACTAGTGGGAGGATCTGGAGGCTGATTTAATCAAGAGCGTTCATAATGGCAGGCCCAACTCAGCTCCCTGCTCGCATCTGCCTGTGTGTGTGTGTGTGTGTGTGCGTGTGTGTGCGCGTGCGCGCGCGCGAGGTATGAGAGTAAAAGGGAAAAGTAAACACCTACTATACACCAGAAATGTGCGCAGCGCAATTCGTATTTGAATGATTACGCGAAACTTTCCGCGGCGACGGTGGATAGACAGAGCGACAAAGTTTCTTATTAATAGCTACGGTGTGTCCCTATTATGACAAAATGAAGATTTATGCACAATGCTTATCTGTGAAGTTATTCTAAAATGGTCGAAAACGTCCTTTTCAATGCAGTTTTTTTAAATCCATATAATATCATTTAATATTTCAACAATATTCAGTATTAGGGACATCAACTATTAACTCTTTATCTCCAATCAGAAATGATCCACGCTCAATAGTGTTCGTGTAAATTTACGATTTCTAGCCGACTGTATCACAGAAATGATTGGCATGTGATGAACTCTCTTAAGATCTCGCCTGAAGAGAGAGAGGGAGAGAGAATGGGAGATAGAGAGGGAGAGAGAGAGAATGGGAAACCTCATCATGAGAAAATACTTCGTGCCCACCTTATCAAAGGTTAAACTTAGTCCTCCGTAATATTAACCAACACACTAACGCACACCAATATCTACCACAACCAGCTTTAGTGGCCGCATTTTCTAAGGCGTCCTTCTCGCAATAGACAAGAGATTGCCTATGACAGGGATATCAGGGTTCAAATCCCGGTCGGGTGTACCTGGGGTAGTGTTTTCCTGAATGGTTTATCCCTCTCCCTACATGCAAATGTGAGTACACTTATTCTAAATTCAACCTTCCTCATCGTTAACATATTAACTTAATTATTACTATGTGTGCAACCCAAATGAGCTGTGAAATGGGGTGTTAATAAAACCTCTGTCGGAATCATTAATAGTGAAACTATTCGTTCTGTATTCATTTTAGTCCACACCAGTACTTTTATTTATTCTTTCTCTGTTTATTTGTATATGAAGATTGAGAGAACTAGAGAGGAGTGAAACAAATTAAAGACAAAATGAGAGAAATAAAGAGAAAGTCAAATATAGAGAAAGAAATTCGATGAAGTGAGAAAGAAAAATGAAGACATAGAAAGACAGAACTGATTACAAAAAGAACCAACCAGCTATATAAATAGTTGTTTAATGAGTTTATTGAGTAGTGGTTGACCTGTAGACATCACGCCACTTTTTTTTTATTAAGTCAATAAAATGTTCACCGCAAAACTGTGTGTTGGGCTAATTCGGAAGAGAAACCTTCTCCCATTTTGTCCCCTCATCCACAAACTTTATATTTAGATTTATTTCAAAAACGATAAAAATAAATTTGAATGAAGGACATTCAGTGCATAAGGATAGTGAAATACTTTGAACTATTTTGATTTCACAAGAGTAACCGCTTTAGTTCGTGACCTTGTATATGAAAAATGACATAAATGTGTTGATTCGAGCGGATATAAACAACAACAGTAGCAAAAACAATGTTAATAATAGTAGTAATAGTAATAAAAATCAGGTCAGTTATGTTTGTTATGTTATGTTTGCAATTTTTAACTCTTTGAATAAAGTAATGATAAACATATAATACTACTGATTAGATAATAATAATTTTGTATCAATGGTCGTATAGTCAAACGCGTTGCCAGTAGCAGGAAGATTGGGGTTCGAATCTTGATCGAGGGTTTATTCAAAAATTGGTTTCTTTTCCTCCCTCCACGAAAATACATTTCCCTTGATACGCTATTTTACTCTTACCTACTCAATTAGAAAATAATAATAATGATAAATAAAAAAATAATAATTTTAACTGGCAATTTTGTATAGTAAGTTAAGCTAATTCATAATTGAATAGACTATCTTTTTTCTGCTCGTCCACGTTGGTTGTGTGTGCTATCCATCCATCCTCGATGCTTTTGTCTTTGCTTGTAAGTTGAAAATAAAGGCTTTTACAAATATATTATCATTTTCTTAAGCATGTTTAGATAGACTTTACTTGTCAAAGTGCCAAGGACTATTTGCGAAGTGAACTGTTTTTATACTATCCTTTTCAACAGTTTGAAAAAGAAAGGTCGAATTTAACACGAAGCTACTATAGGTTTGAAAGCGCCATTTAATTTGAATGCATGACGAGTAAACATAAATAAGTGAAAAAAGATAGATCAAATTTATATATTACACAGCGTCTCACTAACTCTCCAGGATATATACATTTAAATACACTAATGGGGTAAGAATGAAGAAGGTAGGATTGATAGAAAATGTACCCAAATTTGCGTGATGGGAGAGTGATAAACCATTAAATAAAAACACAAATTCAGTACATACGGACATAAATTTAATCGCAACCTTTGCATAGCCAGTAGGTTATACAAGAATATGCTTTTTTTTAGCATTTAGCATTCTACATTATTACCCGTTAAGGTTATAGGCTTATCTACTAATTATGTTTATGTTTTTCAGGATTTGGGAGGTTATATTAATAAGAAGTGTACCCGAATTTGCGTGGAAAGCCATTTTGGAAAAACCACCCTCAGTACACCCGACTGAGATTCGAGCCTCAATCTTCCTATCATCAACATTATATTCTGGTGCAGGAAAAGCGCGTTAAACCATGCGGCCACCGAAGTGGCTGCAAGATGATTCTGACGCCTTAGTCCACGTGCCCACTGAAGGGGCTGTTAATTAATTATTTTCGAAAACCATTACAGTAGATTCCAAATCACACTAAATCCGCCAACTTTCTTGCACCGTCAAAACACGATAACCTTCCCTTGTTGGGATAGAACCAAGCACTCTAATATGGGGAGTTGGGCAGTGATTGAAGGGACAACGTGATTATCTTGGATCACTGGTGGATAAGAAATTATAAGTCAATATTTACAACGTTCTCGGCAGTTTATGAACCATAAAACCCAGTTTGAGGCCGTGGATACATTGAATGTCTTCTGGACCTTTCATTCGATATGTCATCAAGTTTCTTTTAATCTGACGAGCTTAAATTTAACATTTTATTTCACTACACAACTATTTTATAGCGAATTAAACAAACCCAGACATGAGGTATTAAATAATACTATTTAGAAAATTACGTTCGACTATATCGTCCCAATCTTTAAAATAAAAATATATCAACTGAACCAAAATTATTTATTTAAAAACTCCAATTATCGTTGTTTCTTTTAAATAAGCAGGTTTTTAAAGGCTATAACTGGCTACTTATCTTTTATTGAAATTTAGGTGAAGTAAATTTTTGTTTCATATCTAATTTTTTTCATATTATAAATATAAAAAAGTTACAGGTTGACTCGTCAGTTGTAATTTATAATCATCACCGCACGATAGTAATTAAACATATTAAATATACTTTAATCGCTATAAGATAAAAAATTAATTGAGGTTCTAACATTAAAAATGGCCAGAAAATACTATTTGCAGTGCTAATTCCTAGAATATTTATATTACAGCTATTGTATATTATTATTGTTATTATTATTATTATTATTATTATTATTATTATGTATTACTCGTCTACGAACGGAGCTCAAGTAGTTGGTTAGTGTAAATGTTTTATATAAAAAAGGTTTGTAAATATTTAAAACCAGATGCATTTTTACTAATTATTCTATGATTTGTAGGTAGAGTTTACATTAATTATTTTCCATCCTTTCTGCAAGCGTATAGGAGTTTAGTTACGAAAGATTCATCCTAATCCTATGATTTTCCAAAAATAATGCCTTTTTCTTCTGTCTTAAAATTATTTTGCTTGTTTTAAGGATACAAAATTAGTAGGGTAAATTTAAAAGGAATGAAACAGTATTTGCTCAAGTGGCAATGCTTGATAGAAGAAAACACCATCCAATGATTCCAGTTGAGATTCAAACCTTGGTCTCCTAATTCAGGTCTAATAATTTCTTCTTATGGTGTTGGATTAGCTAGTGTTATTTTCGGAAGTATCAAAGAGACCAAAATACGCTTATCGCTAAATATAAAGTAGTTACAAATGCTCTTTTAAATGTATGTACTGTACATATATCATTAAGATCATCAACTAAGTTTATACGGATCGTGATTAATAAATAAATCAATAAAAAACTCAAAAACTTTAGTGGGACGGATATAAATAAAATATTTAAATTATGTTATAGTGGCTATACCCGAACAAATGTGTTTATGATTTTAAAAGTAGGAATACATTTGTAATTTAATGTTATACATGAAAGGTTTGAAATAGCTATCTTTCGCAAAAGGCTTGGTAATTTCAATATTTATATAAATTGCGTGCATAAAACTAAATATCAGTCTAAAATATAAAATATTACAACTATTTACAGCGACATAAGTTTAAATTATATTGTAATAATATTTAGAGCTTTAAGTGTCCAAAAGTATCCAAAAGGTTCAACAACGTGTTAATTAGCTTCGAAGTACCTACCTGCGATATTTATGAATGACCTGTAAAAGAAGACACTTCACACGACCACTCACACACTGCTGTCACTGACACACTGAACTAACTGTCCGGCTGCTGGTCGGTACGGCCTTCTTTATATTCCACCTACACTGCTTGCCACTAAGCCTAACTCACCTACGTTTCTTTATGCTCACCGACCTTTCATTATGACTCAGGTTAGTCTGGGATGAAACTATCTTTATATTCCACCTATACTGCTCGCCACTAAGGGCCCCCCCCCCATTTTCCTTTATACTCACCTTTCATTATGAGTGAGGTTAGGCTGGTATGAATCTATCTTTATATTCCACTTACACTGCTCACAGCCTCACCACCTCACCTAGTTCCCCCTCCCCTCCTTTTTCTGTATACTCACCTTTCATTATGAGTGAGGTTAGACTGGTGTGAATCTATCTTTATATTCCACTTACACTGCTCACCGCCTCACCACCTTGCCTAGTTCCCCCTCCCGCCATTTTCCTGTATACTCGCCTTTCATTATGAGTGAGATTATATTATATTTAATATTTGCTTTATATTATCTAAAGTACAATGTCTCAATACTTTATCCCTGGCAGAGTTTGTTTGGTGCCAAATTATTATCAACGCTTTTATGGCTAAAATCTTTATATTTAATCATAATGTTATACACTTTTTAAATATACCAGCCAATATGGAATTACGTGGTTGAAAGTAGATTGTTTATTCTCGGAGACCCTTTGAGCTTCCTTCAACTTCCTAGTTCCTATATCCCTGTGACTATCCTATACCTTGTTGAGGTCATTACAGTTCATACACTCGTACGTGTGGCTCTATGACCATGTGGGTCATTGAGACACGCGATTGACTGATATAGTATGTGTGGAGTATTGTTTGTTTGCATACCCATAATATTTTCCCCCTCTCATTTGATAACTATTATTTAGTAACATTAATAATTGTCATAAAATCTAATATATTCTTAGTTTAAGAACGTGTACTTTTTTTGGTGCAAATAATCATTAATTTAAGGTGTGCAGATATTGTTTTCTATTTTGATAGTATTAAATCAATGATACTTTTTAATTTTATCGATAAGTTCTACCACTACTATTTCTGTGAACAGTAGACCTCGTACATTTTATGTGATAAAGATTTATCTTTGGATTCCAAGCTGAAATACCTCCTTTAATTTCTAATTATATTTCAAATTTATATTTTTCCTTAAAGATTAAGCTAAACAGAAAACAAATTAATATTATACCAAATTGTAAATTACGTGTTTAAGTCGTTAGTCTCGTAGTAGATGCCAACAATAAAACATACATTTACACAAGTCATTTGGCACAGGTTTAAAGAAAGTCTCTGCCAGTTTTTGTTAAAATTGGTTAATGAATATGGTGGCAATCATGAAACTAACAGACGAAATGAAAAACTAGTGTGTTAAAACAAAACTTTTGCCCCACTTACATAACATAGATCTTAATGGCTTAGGAATTAAAGGGAAAAGAGTGTTGAAATAAACTACTTGCATGTGAGGGAATCAACTGTATTGCAACATGAGCACCCGTAAATGGGTGAAAAGAGGGGCTCAAGCCCCCTTACCAGTCTGCAATATTTACTCCATTTTTTGGTTAATTTTTATTAAAAGATCAAAATTATGTATTTGTGAATTATCTGCAATTTGCTATCAACAACTTTGAACCATCAGTATCCAAGTTAACAGAAATAAAAATGATGAAATGTTGATTTCCTTATATTCCTATTTTAACAGCTTCCTTTTCATTTTGTTCTGTTCAATAAACTTGGAAAAAAATACAATGTTTCTATTATTCAATAGGTGCATCTATAGCTAAATTTTATTTTTGTTAATTTTTCAGAAACTTTATTCTTTGCGAAAATTGGCCAATGAAACTCATGTTCAGATGCTCTAAAACTCCCTCCCACAAGTTTAAATTACTGAAATTTTCTCTCAAGAACGGGGTGAGGGGGCCACCCCGCAGCAGATGGCTCTCTAATCCGGCCCCCATTTGTAAAACCTACATGGGTGCCCTTGAGTGCAGCCATTCAAGGTCAAACCTAGGTTTCTTGAGGTCAAAGTCACGTAGATTCTAAACAAAACCAACATGCCAGCTGGAACATTAATTTTGTTTATACGCCGGATTGTCGGTGTCTGTGACTATCAGCGTATGCTACTACCTTGTGGGCAGCCCATCTATAACAGGGATAGCCAAACCTTTTGGATGTCAGCTATTTTTACTTTCTCTTGACACCTCGGAGAGAAAATATTGTGATCACCAAAAAAATCGAAAAAAAAAAAGATTTTTATAAATGTCAACGTTTCATGAACACCTGAAACAAAATGTTGTATTCGCAATGCCTCTGTCTCTACCTCGACCTCGAGCCAATTGGAACACAACTTGGTATTTGGGGTTTTCATAAGGTCACCCCAAGGTTTTATTTAAAAATAGATATCCAACCCTAAAATTAAAGGTAGTTTACTGAAGGCCCAAAAGAGAGAAAAATCGATTTTCTTGAAATTCGCTCTTACGATTTTGGTTAATTTATATCTAGACACGGCTTATCATCATAAACAAGATGGAAATTCTCATTTTCTCATGAAAATGACTTTGATGGTACTTTAAATATGGACTTTTTTATATTTAGCCTACATCATTTCTCCACAACTACTTTGAGATGGGTGACCTGGTGGTCTACTGGTAAGGTATCAGACTTCTGTGCTGACGGCTGGGGTTCAATCCTCGGTCCAGGCACAGATTTATCTGGTTACCAAACCCTTCCTTCAACTCTGACAAGACATCTGGGGAATGCCAGGCCTCCACCGTGGTTCGGATTCCACGTTAAGCTGTAGGTCCTCCATTTCATCTCACAATCATCCTACCATTACACATTAGCGTAAGTGCGTATAACCCGAACGGGTAGTAAGACGCGGTGTTAATAGTAATAATAATAATAATAATACTTTGAAATGTAAAATAACTTATCAGTTTAAATTTGCATTACTATTAAAGATAAAAAGTTTTTATTTGAAATATATTTTTATTAAACCAATAGTTTCTTAGCTATAATCAAATATATATACTTTTTAATTCACATATTTGAAAAGGAATTTGATTCTTATGTTTTTTGGTGGACAAAGATGTTTCTCTTTTCTCAATTTTTCAGTAAGAGTGTTCCTAGTTCCTAATGCCATAGATTAAGTAAATAACGGTGAGAATTATTCATTTATAATCTTTGGTGTAGTGTTTCTACAAATGTATATAACTATTATTCCGTTTCACAAATCTTACAAGTTTTTATAGTAAATCTCTATTTTAAGATATATAGGAAGTCTGTGTGGTGGACCGTACCATTTATATAACCTATAAAACTTTGATGGTCGAAAAATAAATGATAAAACCAGGCATTTAATTTCTGGTAAGAGTAATGAGAAATATCACAAAAAAGAAAAATTATGTATTTCAACAGTTTTTTATAAACATCAAATCGTAAATATAATTTAATAAATAATAGATGAATAGTTACTAGCATAAAACAAAAAAATAAAACTAGTTTTTTAACATGTGTATAGTTTTGCTTATTTATAAACACTTAACACTGCAGTCCAGTAATGAGTCGAGCATGTTGCAAGTCGTACGATGCTACTACTATACTCAAAACAATAATCAAACGATCAACAGTTATGCGGTCTTGATGTTTTGTTTTTATCGTATTTATTGTAGAAAATGTTGATTCACATAAGTAGGTAGATCTCAAAAATCATGTCAAATAAAATGCAATTTATTGGATATTCAAAACCTATTGGTCAAATAAAAACAGCCAGAACACAGGAATATCACTCACTAGCAGTAGCTCTTTCTTTTAGTAATATGTAACATCTCATCTTCACTATTTATTCTTCAAATTTATTTGGATCTCCACCGACTAGTTCCTCTATTTTTCAAATGAATTTACCACATGTTCCGTTTTCACGTTCATGAATGGAAATGTCATAATAGTACTCTAGCTTTGAATACTATAGGACTCTTTTTTCAAATTCTTCATGCAAGGCAGCCCATTGCTCTGCAAATCACTCGAATTCAGCAAATAGTTTACACCTAGACACTTCTTCAACGCATTTGAAGTTCTCTAAATCTACGTCCAAACATTTTGATTCTTTCTTTGAAATTTCTGTTAAAGCTCATAGCATACATCAGATATTTACTTTTTACTTATAAGCTGACATTTAGTTAATTAAGTTTTTCAGTGATATTACAAAGAATTATGATTTCCACCACTCATATTCCAACTCATCATAATGTTCTCCTAGTGATGTTTAAACTTTCTGATTGGTGGAAAAAGTTACCTTAACCTCCTTAAGGACAAAAAAAGACTGATCCAGCCAGCGTACATCTATGTATAGAAGATCTCCATACTCAGCCCCGAAATGCTCGAAATGGCGTATTTGTAGGTTTCTGACTCGAATCGAGCTCACAATTATTTTAAATGCTGAGATCAAAACCTTATTTGAACTATTTTAGCACTTCCTGATGGATAAAACAGTGTTACAACTTAAATATGGGTATGTCTTCCTCTGCTTTGCAGACCACAGATCATCGGTTATTATGAACACTAACTTTGTAATGATATTGGTTTGGATCCCTCTAAAATATGTAAAAAGTCATTGATGAAGGTAAGTTTTCTTTAAAGTATCACAACCGAAATATTTTCACAGCAATATTATATCGGGAAAGAATCCGTATTTTTACAACTTATATATAGAAAATGTTGTGTCGTTAATACAACCTTTGAAAGCATTTAAAATGTCTTGACCTCTCATCTGCGCTTTCAGTAGAATGATCGCTACTAGCTCTTCTCTGGACATGATTTCAGGAAAGAACAAAACAACTCTGATGAAAATACACATTTGCGCTGTGTCAGTAGAATCTGTATGGTCATCGAACTGCAGAGACAGAAAAGTACACTTGTGTGGACCTTCCTGAAATTAGTTCTCCAAGTTTTTACCCATGATATCCACTCTCCTTAGCACAGTGTTTCGTGACAAATAAATGTCTCTGATAGAAGATGGTATCTCTAACTTCTTTTTAAATCCATTGAAAAGTACTTATATGGCTTTACAAAAAGTTTCTTTGATGAGCTCTTCATCTTCAAAGGATTTTATTTCGTTTCATAAGAGATTCAGTAATATTAAAGGACGCTAATGTCTCCTACCGCCAGCCTTTGACTTACCATCAGTATCTATAAAAATAGATCACTGGGTGCTCAACGTCAACTTGAATTTAAAAAATATTGGTTTTCCAAAGTTCACTTCCCTCAGTGAAATTAGCAGAAAATATTTTATGAATAGTTTTAAAGTGTTTTCATGCGTTTGATTTCTTGGGAAACTCAGCCTTAAAGTTACACATAAAAACACAAACATCTGTCGCCATAGTAAGTAATAACTCTTTTTGACATTCACCGCGAGTGAAATGTTTCTGGTTTATTCTGACTAATACTGTTTAACTCGATTTGATGGGAACTTCTAACGGAGAACCAACACTGACACTGCACGATAGCATTGACAAAATAATAATGACAATGAAGATAAAGCCTGAACAACACATATATTCATCAGCTGTGACAGTGCACTCTAGACTAGACTAGAGCTCTACTGACGTTTTCAGGACGTTAATGAATAACGAAAAAGGGAGTTAGAGCCTCTGGTGAATTTTTACGCATCTAACTTTGACGTTTGTACTAGAATTCCATGTTAGAGTTCAGGAGCTGTTTGTAGTAAAGTTCATTTTTTTCCTCTCTTTATTTTTTCACCTCGTCTACGAAAAATGGAATGATTTTTCAATTTTATTCATAACAATTACTGATGGATACCATACTCAGCTTCACGATCGACATATGGAGCCTGGTCGACTTCTTGGCCACCCATGGTCTATAGCCTGTGCCGACACGCTCACAACATACTGTCGGAATGAGTTAAGACAATGTAAAGACGAAAGGTTGTTCTTTAAATGGGCGCGACTAGGTTGATATTAGGTTATCTACAAAACATTGAGTCTTGTACGAAATATAAATGTCAGTAAATCTTAACTAGATGTGTAATTTCTGGCAGTGGCAAATATTGCCACACTACAACATATATTTATTGCTACATCCATAAATGACTTATTTTTTAATTTTGATGAGTTATTAGGGGGCTTAGAAACTCATTATAAATTAATTGAAACGCAAATCCAAACAATATTTCTAAACGACCTATTCAATATTAATTTTACTATTAGTATTTAATATTCATTAGTTGTCAAAATATTAATATATCAAGAAATAAACATCTTAACGCAAAAAAACAAACAAAATCGAGTGCACTCTTACCATTTGTCCGACATACTGACAATCCAGTTATTCTAGAGATCAAGGGGCGTAATGGTGACAATCCAGTTGTTATAGAGATCAAGGGGCGTAATGGTGACAATCCAATTATTCTAGAGATCAAGGGGCGTAATGGTGACAATCCAGTTGTTCTAGAGATCAAAGGTTGTGAGGTTGTCAATATAATTAGTTTAGAGATCAACGAGTGTGATGCTGGCAAACCCTATGCCAGTCTGCCATGCCACTAGTATTATTATGCAAAACATTATGTGATTTATTAACCTGATAAAAATGTCCCTTAAATTTCAGATTCTGTATATTTAAATAAATAAATTAACCATTCTTATAATTTCTGTAAAAAGAATGTGTTCATAAAAATGGAAAATTGGCACTAAACTATATTATTTTATCCATTAGTTTCTTAAGTATGAACAATTTTACTAGTGCAAAATTTATTCTAGTTTAAAATTAAATATGAAATAAACGATAAAAAATAATATATAATTTTAATAGGTAATATGTTTTATAACGTGTTTGTGTATTTCTTCATATATCATTAAATAACGTTATAAATATGGATAAGATATTGGTTGGTTTGTATCATTGTTTACTGCGGACATTTTAAGAGAGACAAAGTTAGTATGTTCACTAGATGCTGGTGATAATGCTCAAGGCAACCCGAGTTTTTGTTTGGTGTTTAGAGGAATTTATAAATTAACATCGTCCGTTCAAGGTTTCAGGAAACCAAATTACATGCTCCTGAATATTGTACACTTTGTTCAACCTGAAAGGTCGCAGTCTTAGTTTGACCATTTACAGTATGGAACTATCTTATAAGCTATACCATAGTGTAACCCGTCAAGGTAAGATTTATATCGTACATTTTTAACTTACTTGAAAAATAAAAGCGTAGGATCTCAATTTGAAGTGTTTATTATTTTTATATATGGTCATGCATAACTTTTGAATGGATGCACCGATTTCAATGAAACAATTTGTATTTCATCTGACCCTATCTCAGTTGGTAGTGTGTGTGTCTAATGAGCTAAGGATCCCGGTTTAGGTCCCTTGAATGGCCTAAAATTTTATCATTGGTGAAATGTGGGCTTATCCTTTGACAGTGATGAATTAACGACCGGGGGATAGGTGCTGTGTCCGTTTTATATTTAAGCTAGTTTATAAGTCATGTGCTGGTATAATCAATTGTTTCAAAAATTTCAAGTTAAAAAACTTCAAATAATTGATTTTTTAAAAATGTTTGGTTGGTTTCGTTGTAAGTATCTTCAAGCCAGTACAGGTTACTAGGTGGTATACATACATTATTAAGACCCCGTTTTAGGCGTACGACGGACGATTGCAACACTATATCTTGGCAACTATCAGGTCAGTTTGGATGGTTATTTTATAATGGTACTGTACATTTATTAGAGTTTTTCACTACACCAGCATTTTCAAGGTGTGGTTCGTGGTAGGTATGCATACATGATTAAAATTCTTTGCTTCTTCGGTTTTTACTTGCCAATTTTTTCCACATGAGAAGCACTCTTAATTGGTCTACCAATATTTACTTTGCTACAACAGCAGTAAAAAAAATAGAACTTTTTTCTTAAGTTCAACTTTCTTCAAAATTGTTCACTAGAAAGTAAAAAATAAAATTATTTTATACAGCTAAAAAGAAATTGTAATTAAATCTATGTATCAAGTTTAATTATTAAAAATGAAAGTTAATTTTTATTAATTTGACTAAAATAAACTTAAAGTAACCTCCATACTAAAGTCTTAAATCTTAAATTTGGCGCAACAACAATCCAAAGCACATAAAACTCTTAATATTAATGAAGAAATTAATGACGATGTGCCTACTAATTAAAATAAACGAAAGTGGCGCAATCTCGTAGTGTACTGTATTAGTTGCCCCGACTTAAAATATTAAAACTTGATTATATATGTTACGTTAAGTTTAGTTTAATAAAATTGATATAATATTTTTTATGTTTTGAATAATTAAGCTTGATTATTAATACGTAACCCGCTTCATTGGCTGAATGGTCTAAGGCATTGTGTTAGACTGGCCTGTTGAAAGCAGAAGGGTCGAGGTTTGAATTCCGATCGGGTTGACTGAGGCTGGTTTTTCCTAAATAGTTTTACACTTTATTTCCACGCAAATGCGGGTAGAATACCTCTAAAACACTTCCTTCCTCATCCTTACACATTAGAGTAGTTATCATATATGTGTATAAACTGAACAGCCAGTAAGACGCTGCGGCACGGTGATAAAAATATGAGTACGTAGGTTTGAATACAACACATTTTTATTTGTACACCAAAATATATTTTTTTCTTTCTTTTTAACAAGTTTTTTTGGAAGGACGCTAAACTTAAAAAAACAACTTATATTCCAACCGACCCGTACATTTCCTAGAAATCCATTAGTGACGGTTGACAGTTTACATCGACGGCATAGTTTTGAATTGACAGCATTGCTGGTACATCTCTTGCAATTGATTTAGTTTATTTAGTTTTTGCTTCCTCATATAAATAAAGTATTGAAATGGTGAAAATTGTCTTCCTGATTATGATGGAATCTTACGTTTTATACGCCCCCGGAACTCAAACAAAATTTGATCTTAAAGGTCTGTTTTTACCCGGTACTACAGCCCAAATGGTTTGGTGAATTTAGTTCATATTTGATATTAAAATTTTATATAGTCATACCTCTAAAGCCAATTTTTGCTTTTTTTATAGCCCTCAAATCAAGAATAGTTTTATGGTGTTTGATTTTTGAAAATTTGATAGGTTTTGAAAATGGCTATAATGATTTTTTTCAAGATTTATATTTGAAGAATGTTTCATATAATAATAATTAAAACAATAATTTGTTTCTGATTATACAATATACAAGGATAGTTAATTGATTATAAAATTTTTAAAAATGTTCCTCGCTACAAATACAATAGACTATGAGAAACTATTTACGATTGTGTAGAACCCTTTATTGATTCAATTATACGTTTTTTTTAAACATCACGACTTACTGCTCGTTTGGGTTCTACGCCAATGTACTAATCACTCAAATGTGTTAGGGACTAAGAATATTGAATTTAGAGGAATTGTACCCGCATTTGCGTGGAAAGAAAGAATGGAAAACCATTTAGGAAAAGCCACCTTCAGTACACATAGCTAGGATATATCTCTAATCTCCCGGTTATTAGTATTTTGTGAGAGAGAGGTCTTAGACGATGCCACCAATGAAGCGGATATTGTTTTGTTGATTTATTATTAGTACTTTGTAGTTAGTATACCCTTCTGTTAGGTGAATTTAAATAAACCTTATTGTGATTCATTATACAGCATAGGCCTATATGAAACTAGGACCTTATATATATATTTTTACAATTTTATTTGCCATTACATGGTTGGATAAAACCTAAAAAAAAAAACAGATCTACAAAATTATCTGCCATTTTTAATTGAACTTGAACTAATTAAGTTCATTTTATGATAGGAAAATTTTAACTTGAAAAAGGTTAAATTTTGAAGATTGAATTTACCTAACTTACTCTTTCTAGGAATTTCCCTAAAACTGATATGTGCACCAGTAGTCACGTGGTCTATATTATTAAATTGGCATTTCACAAAGTGGCCATTGACGTCGAAGTTGAGGTTTGAATCCCAGTGCAAGGGTAGTTGAAAGAAGGGTTCTTTCCATGTGAATGATCACTGTAAACTTCACAATATAGCTCCAGTACTAACGCAAGTTCACTTTCTTTAGGCTAAACCTTTCAACGTTTATATTATGTTTACAAGTTTATTTACGTATAAGAACATTGGAAATAGTTTTATTCTCATTCCGGTAAACACCAAACTAGTGTACGTTTAAAGATTTGGTCCATATTCAATCTAATTTCAACACTTGATTATATCAGCCACATAGGCAAGCCCCTTAAGATATTTTTATCGTCTCTGAAGATGAAAATAAATAATTCAGCTTAAGCAACCTTAGGACAGGCACAGCATCCAGTCTCCTGCCGTTAATTTATCAATGTGCAAGAATAAACCCATATTTTATCAACAATATTTTTTTTGACCTTGCCGGGAATCAAACCCGGGACCCTTAGCTCAGTAGGCAGACACGCTATCGACTGAGCTAGGGTGTAGGATTTTCATATTAATCTATCTATTTTAAATATAATGTGTATAGCGGCTTATTATTTGTGTAGCATGTATAGTGATGTGGGTGCGCGCTCGCTTTGTCCAGTCACAGCACGTATAATCTGATTAATGTGAACAAAATAATTCATTCATGTTAGGACGTTACAGTCTGATAAACAGTTTCTGGGTTCAATACCCGAGGCATGCATGGTTTGGGAAAGTGTGTTCAGAGTTGCAATTACAAACAAACATAAAATATGTAGGATTTCAGACAAGTATTTAGCTCTTCTAATGCAATATCAACACTTTATCATACAATTTTATCTCTAATGATAAAGGGAATAATCATTTGTGTGGTTTTGTCACCCTTAGATTCAAAATTATTTATTGCATGAGTAGAAAACACTTTTAGAATATTATTTTATAAAAGAGAATGTATTTATAGATCACGAAGAATAAATATATTATTAATAATGAAATAACATATCGACGGCCTATGTCTAATACCACTTATCTAAAAAATTATTGAAAATGAGGTTTGACTATAGGGACATTCTATATGCTGTTCTGCGTCTATTTATAATACCTCTTATCTCATAATGTCCAAAACAAGGGCGGGAAAGAGAAATTTAAAACCTCGTATCTTGTTGTGGCTCCACTGGTCCTTCCAATACCTCTGATCTCAACAGATTGTATTTGGTTGACTCATGGAAACTCATACAATTAAGCTGTGCAAAACAAGACTGTCAATAAGAAACACCCAAACAAGAAATACCGGTGAAGTTCTACACTGACCTACCATCTAACGCAAAACAATGAACGCCTCAATGTCTGTAAAATATTTTTCCTGAGTACTTTAGGTGTTAACGAATGTATGGTAAACAATTGGGTTAAGAAAATTGGGGATGAGCTTCCCTCTAAAAGGGTAGCTGCAGCTGAAGAAAAACACAGGATGATCCTGGTAGTCTGTCAAATAACGGAAACAAAAGAGGGAGGTTCTTAAGAAACACACCCAGAGAGATGGACGAAAGAATGATTAATCTTAAGGATTACCTTGATAAACTTCCTAAAATGCCTTCTCATTACTGCCAAAGAGAATCCAATAAGCTGTATCTTGAAGCTCATTTTTAATCAAAAACTAACTTGTACATTTAAAAAAATGAAGGAGGAAGGGAAACCAACATACTCTTCCTTTGTTTTTGATTCTGTGTTTGGTGAAAATAATTTGGCTATTTTCCCCCCAGGAAAGATATATGTGATGTATGCTATCAATATGAGGTCAAAAAACTGGATGAAGCGACTTGGAAAAATCATGTTTTGATTAAGGATCGAATCAAAGCAGAAAAAGAGAGCGATAAATTGCAAGCTGAAGAGAAGAAAATCTATTGCCTAACAATGGATCTCCAGGCAGTAAAATGTGCACCTTTTGTGAAAAAAAATCTGATCAAGTGTGACAAATCTTAGGGGTTTGTTGTACAAACCTAACGGACAAATTCAGTTCCAACTAGATTTTGATACAGAATTGGAAGATTTTCCAGTACGTCCGCGAAGAACCACAGTAATTGAAGAAAGGAAACCTTTTAATGGAATAATACCAAAACTCTTCAAGCAACCCCTGACAATCCCGGAAAAAAGTGGACACATTTACAGGAACTGAAACCAGTAATACCAGCTAATTTTCATTCTTTTTATGACAATATGCCAAGGCTGAAAGAAAAACCTCACCAAAAGACTCAACAAGGCCAAACATTTGAAGAAAATGAAGAAATAAAACATTGAAGAACACAAAAATGAATAAAAGAAACCGAAGGAAAAGATTCTGTAATTCATAAATACATATCTTTATATTGTATCTACTATATTTCTTCAGTAATAAATTTTTTAATGTCCAATACAATAATCTATTACTATTACTAAGCAAGTGGTTGAATAATACAACGCATCTAGTAAAAGGTATTACAATCAAATGTATCTCATGGTTTGTATTGTTCAATACCTTGTATCTCCAAATAAACTTGGTCTAATACCACATAGCTACTAAATCTAATTGTTTATCATGTCAAACACACAAAATTGATAAGGGCTTTTTAGAAATGAATTCAAACAATTTTCCTATATATAAAAAAAATAGTGGTCCTAATTTAGAGACGATAGTGATTTTATAATCACTTTTTTGTCTCTCCTGAAAAATTGCCTGTTTGGAGATGCGTGGTATTAGAAATAGGCCGTCGATATTTGAAAAATGTCTATATGAAATTCTCTCGGAGAATTCTATAGTCACATTTCTATAGGAAGACTCTTATCTGACCTTTAGAAAAGTTACTTGATCTAATTTTACTTATTTATACGTTAAGTAATTTTATCCACAGCTGTCACTTTCGATAGATATTATCAATGCTTATAAAATATCACTAATAATATAGTAACATGTTATTAATGTGGGCCACATAGCAAAGTGTCTGTATTTTTATAAACGTTTATACCTACCAAAATCCTACTATAATTACAACTCTACTTGTGTGTGTGTGTGTGTGATATAGTCAATTTTTGATACACAGCTATTTGTCTTATAGGAGAAGCTTAATACTTTATAATAAATAATTATAAAATCTTAGCTATTATTTTATTATACATGCAGTATTGTGATAAGGTAGGAAAAAAATATCAATATTTGAACTGAAATTTACTCTTTAGGAGCTCTCGCTTATCAAAAATTATATTGTTAGTCACAAACAAAATGATCGAATGAAAGTTTTGTTTATTTAATATGTCTTGTTGGTTCTTGACATAATAAAAAAATTATTTTGTCACTGCGTCTCATTCACTACACCTGCAGGTGATACGCATCCAAACAATTACACTAATTTGTCAAGGATGAGAAATATTTATTTTAGAGGAAGTGTAAGAACATTTGATTGAGAGAAGTGTGGGAAAATATTTATGGAGAATTATTCTCACCATACCCGACCGGTATTTGAACCTTAATCGTTCAGCCATCGGCAGTCCTGTCTATTGCGAGAATCACGCCTTATACTATTCGGCCACTGGAACGAGTTGGTCATTAATTCCTACCCGCTTAGGTGGCCACGTGGCCTAACGCGTTAATCTAGTGTTGGACTAGGCTGCCGAAGTCGGGGAGATCGGGGTTTTATCCCAGTTGGGTGCACTGAGTTTTTTCCTAAATGGTTTCTCATTCTCCCTCCATACAAATCCGGGTGCATTTTCTTTAACATAAGCCTTCGTAATCCCTATACCACTAGTGGAATTAGTACATAGGCGTATAACATAAACAAATATTAAGACGTGATGATAAAAACCATTTATTCCTCAATCTATGGGAGTAAGGACATAATAGGGTAGCTAAGGGGCCTGCCAATAGAAAGGCCTATACACATTAGATGCCCAGAAATACCAAGTTATTTGAGAATAAGTTTGTTATTTCAAAATATGGCTCACGCCAAAATGGATTTAGTAGGTATCAAAATGTCACTGTAAGATTAAAAAACTTAAATTTAGAGTTTTAGAATTTTGATTGAAAATTATTAATAGATTAAATTGGTTTATTTTTAAAAAACGTCCTACATTAACGTTTCAGTTTTGTGATCAATAATATTGGTTTTTAAGAGAATCACAACATAATATTCTAGTATATTTGAGGATTGTTTGAATTATTTTGTAGATTCAGAACTAGCATTTTCTTAGGATATACAACAAACAATAAGAGGATATTTCTCTTCACGTAAGTGGCACCCACAAGAAGAAACACATAATTTAATTGGAAATTGGGAGAGATTTTTTAAAATATTTGGTCTATATAATCTTTTGTGTTATTATTAGCACCGCGTCTTACTACCCATTCGGGTTGTACGCACTTACGTTAATGTGTAATGGTAGGGTGATTGTGAGATGAAATGGAGGACCTACAGTTTAACGTGGGATCCGAACCACGGTGGAGGCCTGGCATTCCACACATTCACAAGTTGAATCTTCTGTGTTCTCACTGTGCACAAATTAAGTGCCTTATAAAATTAATGGTTTTTCATTTTAAAGTAATGGTAATTATATACTTACAGCGGCCTCATATTTGTGGAGAATGAGATGGCCTGTGTTGCGACAAGTTGGAAACTTTTGTGACCAAAACGAATCAAAGATGTTGTTGACGAGACCGTCTCAATTCCAAGACTAGCGGGATGGCAAGGATTACCCTCAACAAATCTTTATGATCCATCAGTTACTCCTACTCCCTTTTCATCCTGTCCGTCGAGAAATCTTGCCAGACGCCACAAATTGGAGCTCCGCAATAAGCTGTACTCTAGCACGCCACAGGGCTATAGTACAATTTACGTACGAAGGGTCTTATCTGACTCCTAAAAAAGCTACTAGATTCACTTTCACTTATTCATACGTCAAGTCATATTATCTACAGTTGTCAATTTTAATAGATATTGTCAATACCTATAAAATAACAATACTAATAAAATAAAACGTTATCAAAGCTGGAAGCATGAAAAAAAGTCTTTATTTTCTAAAAGACTCTTCCTATTAATTTTTTTAGGACCACATCTACTACCCATTCATGTTATTTTTAGCCCCACATCTTACTATCCATTCGGGATACATTTAGTCCCACATTTTACTAACCATTTGGGTTATTTTTATCCCCATATATTACTATCCGTTTGGTTTATACACTTATGTTATAATTACACTAATGGGCTAGGGATGAGGAGGGTTGAATTTAGAGCAAGTGTACTCACATTTGCATGGGGGAGAGATAGTGGAAAACCATTTAGGGAGAACTAACTTTAGTATACCTGACCGGGATAGAACCACGATCTCCCTATCATAGGCAGTCTATTCTATTGCGAAAGTAGTGCCTTAGACCATGCGGCCACTGAAGCGGGTCTTATGAAAATTTAAATATACCATCAGCTTGCCTTGCGTGTTTGTTGTTATTAACACCGACCCCCCTCTTACCCTCCAGCTTGTACGCATATTTAGGCCTACTAATTACGCTAATGTACTATGCATGAGGAAGGTTGAATTTAGAGGAAGTGTGCTCATTTGCATGGAGGGAGGGTGGAAAACCATTTAGAAAAAGCGCCATCAATACATACGACTGGGTTGGTTGGAACAAATCCACTCACGTTAGCATGGAGAAAGCCATTTGTATCACCCCCCCCCCCTTGTCCACATCCTATCCCACCTGTTTACCTGATCAAGTAAAATGCGAGTCAAACGCCTTAAACAGCTTGGTAATCACCTAAGATTTTGTACACTATTAGAAGAACTAATGAACGTTCGAGGTAAATTAAAAAAAATATTGAGTTGGTGTTTTTTCAGGCAGTTTACATTCTACTACAAGACCGTGCGCGTGTCTTTCATTCTTTATAGTTGCGCCAGAATTCTTAGCACAACGAGTGAATGGGGCACTTAGTGTGCACGGATGAGGGGGGGTGGATTATATAAAATAAGAAAGGAATTTTGAGGCACTTGTCCCCCAAGCCAAAGAGGTAGCATGTCTGAAATTCCGTTTGAAAATTATATTTCTAAAAAAGCTATTTGCATTAGTTTTTTCCCAGAATTATTTTGAAATTTAGATACATCTAAAAGATATTTAGATAGTTAATTTCCTGGGTATTACATTTTTTATAGTTACTCAAGAAGTTATTTAGAGTGGTGCTTTACTTGCAAATCATTGAGATCTGGTTGCCTCTAGAAGGTGTTTGGCGTTTATATTTTATAGTATAATATTCAAGATTATCAGAGGGGAGGGAAATAAATCCAAATTATTCTAAGGAGAGGCTATCCTTCCCCTTAACATCCCCATACTACCCCACTTCACTGTACCCTGCTCACTGAACACAACAGAAATTATATTTTGTGGTAGCACATATCAATGATGTAACGATATTTGTTTATTATTCACACGCTCTTAATATGTTTATATGATTAGAACAAAACATAAAATATGATTTTAGTAGGTAAAAAAATACACTTGATAATTTTTTTCTACAGGACATTTTATTATACAAATGCTTATGAAATTAAGTATATAATTCACGATTGCAGTTGAACTTTCCCATTAATAAGCAATTTAATATCAGTGTAAAATAGAGCTATTATGAGCGATTTTTTTTATCACAATATAGTGCGTCATTTGATCTTTTAGAAGCTGTGAGGTCATCTTATGAACATTAATTAAAACACTAGTTGTACATAGGGTGGACAAATTACTGCTTATTAGCGGCATATTGTCTTTTTACAAGACTTCAACTTAATATAGGGTACCCAAAAACCGCACCGAAATGTCATGGATTGACATTAATACCTTTTTTTTATATCTGTTTTTATCGGAGTATTTATCACATACGTATTAATAAAACGTTACAATATAATTTTACAATTATTTCAAATAGTAAATAATAATAACCTTTTAGAAACAACATTTAAAAAATTATTTACTCTTTAATAAGTTTTTCTAAGAAAAAATCCCATATTATTTTGATAATCATATGAAACATTCTTAAGATATCAATTATGAACACGATTGTTTAAGACATTTTTAAAAGTTTTCAAATTTTTGAAAATAAGTAATTAGTAAAACACCCTTAAATTTAGAGCTAAGATTAAGATCATGATTTAAATTAAATGTATGATCATATAGGCCTAATGTCTAAATATCAAGTTTAAACAAAATACATATAATATTTCCTTATCTAAAGTAAAATCACATTTTTTTTCTTCAAAAACTGCTTTAAAGATTTTGACAATACTAGTAATATGGTTGTCGAACTCGGTGGTCTTAGGGTAAAGTGCTCGCCTCAGGACCCAAAGTTTGTGGATTCAAATCCAGCAGAGGTTGATGAATTTTCTTGAGTGATATAAATATGTAGCACAACTTCCTTCGGAAGGGAAGTAAAACCATTATGGTCATGTGATTGTGGTATGTAAAAGAACCTGGAAGGTTTATGAAAATACCTTTCCCGGAAAAATTGGTAGGCCCTTTAGCACTCGCTCATAGACATTCTCGTGTACTTATATTATCAGTCGGTTCAGAAAGTGCACGTTAAATGCCCCAAATAAATGAAAAAAATGAAAATAGTTTTGGTAGGAATAAACTCTTAGAAAACACAGACTTTTTAGATAGTCGACATTGATAATATCTTACATTATTATTAGTGGTCTATTATTTCATAGACATTGATATTGTCTAAAGAAATTGACAGCTGTAAATCACATGGCTTGACATATAAATAGGATGAACATTGTTTTAGTAACTATAATAACTATCAAAAAAGATTATTTCTATCAAAATCAGATTGTTCTTTTCCTTCATTTATAGGTAGTTTAGTGCGTAGTAATGACTAATGAGGTATCAATAAAAATGTTCATAAAATTACAAAATTATATCTGTATTTATCTTCAACTCCAACACGGACACTCCTCAAGTGTATATACGACTAAGCCAATTTTTATAATATTTGATATTTATAGAGCTCTGTCTTTCTCTAATTAATAGCCACTGGACAAATAGCTTAAAAGCTTAGAGGGTGTCATGTGTTTAGCACAAAAACCTACGGCCGTTATTTTCAGTTTTCTAGACCAAAGTGCCAATTATTTATTTAAGTAGCTCTTCATTTTCCCTCATGATGCTAAGATTTTACTCCCTTTTTAGTCTCACTGATTCACAGAAGATTTCTGGAAGAACCAGGGATCGAACCCGGTACCTCTGGTTCTATAGCCAGGAACTCTAACCACTAGACAACAAAAAATATTAATAACTACTAAAGCTAAACCAGTTTTTTTATTTCAAAATATGTTGACCTAATTGCACATATACAATTTGTCAATTTATTGTAACATTAATATTTATTTATATAATATAAAATTATTTCTTAACATTTATTATTGCTATTATAGATTTCATTAAAATAATATTCAAGTGCATATTCATGTTGATTTAATATTTTGAAGTAAGATTAATGGGTTAGATAAAATGTTGCTGTGTTAATTTTTAATACTAAGTGCCACAAGCGACGACAATAAATTTAAATAACTTTCTTTCTTTAAAAACAAAACAAAAACAAATCCTTTCAATAATCCAAACACAAACGTAATCAAGTTAAGAAGCTTTCTACAAGGTCGAGATGGTTATTCAGCTGGTGCTAACAACGGTATAATCTGAATTACAAACCAAAAGTAAGTGACTCAGTAAAAAAATAAAAAAGTGTGCAACGGCCAAGTTAAAAGAGTGGATAAATATAATCTTGTTTAAATCGCTAACCATATGGCGAAAAAACTGAGACTTGAAGCCTTAATCATCCAAGATGATGTCTTTCTTTCTGCCTTCCCCTTGGTAGTACATTCATTGACATAGGCCTATATATATATATANTATATATATATATATATATATATATATATATATATATCTCGAGTCTCAATACTCAATGACTGGAAGGTTTGACTAAGAGATTAGCGATCTCGACCCTGAGCTGAAAGATCGGGGTTCATTCCCCAGGCAGGTATACTTCTCCCAAATAGTATTTTACCAACATTAAACAAAAACACTGGTCCAGTTCCTTAAAACCGTAACTGGTGGAAGATGCGGTAAATTAGCTCAACATTGACTAAACTGCCGGGGGCGGGTAGGTCAGATGCAGTTGGGAGAGATTTTACACATGCAGTTTTTCTCTCCATTCCCTCTCAACGCTAATAAAAGTGCACTTCCTTAGAACTACAGTCCTTATCCTTAAATTTAGATTAATACTTCAGCAACTTTAGTGTTAAACGTACTAATAATTAAAATAGCTCGCCTCGGTGGCCACATTGTCCAAAGTGTCAATATCGCGATAGACTGGAATGCCAATGATGGGGAGATCGGGGTTCAATTACCAGTCGAGTATACTGAGCCTGTTTTTTTCCCCTAAATGGTTTTCCACTTTACTGTGCCATAGTGGAATAATGCCAGGTAAGCTTTCTACATTCCAGGATAAATGAAGTATACATTCGTAGCTAGACCCTAATTTTTATATATGAAGCCCACTTTTCCCCACCTGTATTTGTCTAATATTAATCAAAATTGGCGTTTTAGAAATATGTGTTATTTAATTTATTAGTTATAAAGTTCATCTAAAAATTATCAAATTATTATTATTATTAGCACCGCGTCTTACTACCCGTTCGGGTTATACGCACTTACGCTAATGTGTAATGGTAGGGTGATTGTGAGATGAAATGGAGGACCTACAGTTTAACGTGGAATCCGAACCACG
>CABFOW010001155.1:40156-87525 GCA_902141385.1 Timema californicum | reverse complement strand
TATGTATGTATTTATGTATGTATGTATGTATGTATGTATGTATGTATGTATGTATGTATGTATGTATGTATGTATGTTCTTATGTATGTATGTATGTATGTATGTATGTATGTATGTGTGTATGTGTGTATGTATGTATGTATGTATGTATGTATGTGTGTATGTATGTGTGAATGTATGTATGTATGTATGTGTGTATGTATGTGTGTATGTATGTGTGAATGTATGTATGTATGTATGTATGTACGTATGTATGTACGTATGCATGTATGTATGTATATATGCATGTATGCATGTAATTTATCTATATATTCTTTATTTAAAAGATTAAGAATGTAAATACAATCATTGTGGCAACATGCGTTGCCAATTTTCAAATAATAATCTTCCTATGAAAATCAGACCGTAGATAACTAGCTTTACTCAAACATAGCGAATGCTTGCAAAATACCAACAATATAAATAGTAATAATATAGGCATATAGTTTATTAATTTAAATAAAGGAAATTTTTTTTGGGTGTCACAGGTGTCAACGTACTGGCTAGCACTCCATCAAACTAATTGTCAATAGACTGACCGCAAATAATTCTTTGTACCATTGATTGACACCTCGCAGTTTGTCTTTTGTTCCTGCGTTGATCTTTGCAATCAATTAGCTACCACACGCTTGCTAATTTGTTCTGCTTGTTCGTCAGCGACCCCATGTCCGCCCCACCAAGACAGCTTCACCAATACGTCAGTGTGTTGACTCATGTAATTAGTCCAAGAATACAGACATATATTGTAATTGGTGTTTGTTAGTGTCTTCGGACTTGTGTTTTAAATGTCCTTGATGTATTAAAAAAAACAACAGTTTGAACATATGAACCGCGGCTCTGAATAACTAATGTTCTTGTCTTTTTCTTCAAAAGATTGAATGGTCAACATTTTCATTGAAACAACATACACAATGAGGCTATTTAAAATGTAAAGAGAGCCTCGTATTTAAGAAAACATTCCAATACATAGTGCAAAAATTATCAATACACATAAGTCTCAAAACATAATTAAAAAAATCGTGTACCTCAGTTCCGGGTGGTCTATCTGAATATTTTACGCTAATGAATTAAGGATAAGGAAGGAATAATTGAGATAAAATATACCAGAATTGGTGTAGAGAGAGAGTATGTGTGTAAACCTTTAGTTAAAACCGCCCCTCTTCCCCCTCCCTCCCCTCGTAGTACACCTGGTCAAGGTTTGAGCTCCAACCTTGCCATCACCAGATTAGATGAAACCAACAACATCTTTCACTTGCCCACCTGGGTAGGTATATCTTTATTATTAATTAAATAATTTGATTATTTTATTTCAATATGAATTTTATTCATCATCAATTTGGAGGATATTTGAACTAATTATTTACCACTTTTATAAAAACGTAAATAAATATTTCAAATAGCGACTTTGATTGGAATATATTTATCTTCTTTTAGTAACGATTCAGATATTCCAATTTATCTTTCTAATAAACAAAGATTACACCAGGGTTGTTGCGAAATCAGTGAAGATAAATAATGTACCGGATACTAAACAATATTAGGTACTGAGAACATGAAAGGGGGTTGGAGGTAGGGCTAACCATTCCCCAAAGGGGTCCTTGTAACTAAATTGGCTCATATAATTGACATACGTGTTGATAGAAGAAGTCCATGTATTTATCATATAGGAATATCACAAGATAAAATATGTTAACTCCTCTGATTAAGATAGGAAGAAACTATATTTGAAAGATACAAAAGCTTTGAAAAATATTTTCATATATTCATGTGTCAGATCATGTGATCATACTGCTCCGGATGGATGAGGAGATACATAAAACCAACATTCAGGTTTATTTCGATTTAAAAAAATATGTTATCAATGAAGACCTAAACAAATCATAAAATAAAATATAATTTAAATAATTTGTACAATCCACTGCTAATTTTTCTCGCTTTTATCTTAAAATAGAAATTTACTAAAAAAATCTCGTAAGATTTGTGAAATTAAATAACAGGTTTATTTATTGTTGTAGAAATATTATACGAGAGATAATAAATAAAATAATACATTATGTTACTTACTTTATGGCATTAGGAACTAGGAACACTGTTACAGAAAAATTGATAAAAGAGATACACCTTTGTCTACCAAAGAGAGTCAAATTCATTTCCAAAGTACCGAATAAAAAGTATATATACATAATACATGGCTGACTCACTCACTGACATTAATGTTTACCCATTTCCAGATGAGCTAGAAACTTGAAATTTGGCAAAATTATAGCTTATCGCCTGTAACCGATGGGAAAATTCCAAAAAGTTAAATTTTTAATTTTTAACCCCCAAAGAAAAAAAATCAAAATATCGGAACAACTTTAAAGTCGGTGCGGACCTTTCTTTGGAAGTATCTTGTGGCTAAACGGTAAGACCTATCAAAAAACGATTCTGGAATTACATTAGTTTGAATCCACTTGCAAAGAAAATACACTGGGGGTTATATATATTTGTTTGTAGCTCAGAAACTATTTATTTTATAAATACATACTTCAAATAAAGGATTTTTGCCTGTAATAGTATTACAACTTTACAATTATATGTTTTTGTTACTGTTTATTATTGCCAAAAAGTTGTTGAATTATTTAAAGGTATCGATTAATAACGGTTTGGTAAATTCTAGATATGTCCCATCAAACTTTATGGAGCAATGTACCTCCATCCAGAACATACAGTGAGTCAGAATGAGGTTGCCCAGGCAAGATTTTTACAAGTACAGCAACCAAGCTCGGTTTTTCAGGTTTCCTCGTGAATGTTTAAAGCGTGCCGTTGGTTCAGCTGTAAGCTCCTACCGAAAATACTCTGGAAAGTTACCATTCCATTCAACTTTACTAAGTGCCAGAATAGTACTGTATGATCTATATTAACGGTGTTTCCATCAATTTTGACTATTTTTTTTAGACATATTATGGTTTTAACTTGATCTTATTTTTTATTGAAACATTAAATAGGTTGCTACTGTCCATATTTTGGTGAATTTTGGAATCCAGTTTTTCATCTTTGTTACAGTTGATCTCCTCTACAAATGCAACATTCTTTCAAGGGCAGTAGTATGGGGACATTACATCTAAACAAACAAAGCTACAAGACCAAGATTGTGTGTAATATATTATACTTTAATTTTAGTAACTTGAATAGTTTTTTTGTAGGATGCATCTTTTTTTTAAATAAACCGTAAAAACAGAGAATGTCTGCCATTTTTCCATCATGGTGGCTGTAATTTGGATTGAACATGCTTTTATAAAATTTTATTCCGGTTCACTATGGAAATCAACTGGCCTAGTAACATACTAACTGAAATCATTTCGTTTATTAGTAATATATATATATATATTTATATATATATATTTCGTTTATTAGTAATATATATATATATATTCATCCATATGAGCTCAAAGAACTATATTTTTTTATGCTTATGGGTTCAATAAGAACATTTTTCTCTCGAGATAACGTAACTAACATATTGAATTAATCAATACTTTTAAGAGATACATAACTTATCTCGAGAGTAAAAAGTTCTTATTGAAGCCACCAGCATAGATAAAGCTATCGTATATATGTACAGTACACGTGCTGTACATACGCTCCTTACTACATATTCTAAAATATTTCTTAAAAGTATTGATTAATTTTAGATGTCAATTACGTTACATATCTTATCTCAAGAGTAAAAAATGTTGTTACTGAACCCCCAAGCATAAAACTATCGTTCTTTAAGTTCATGGGGGTAAAAATAATAAACACTTACTATCGAGGTACTTACAGTTTATTAATTATGTTTTATTATATTTATTTCACCAGTCCAACAATTGTATTATAACTTTGCTGTCTAATCTCTTAGATAATTATTCTCTAAATTATACACTCATTATCACTGACAAAGATTAATAATTTTATAAAATGATATAACATTTAAAAACTTACATGAAAATCATGGATTTAATATTTTATTAATTCTATTTATTGCAAAAAATAAAACAAATTATTAGCTGCTTTCTTTAAAGAAAAATAGAAGTTCATTTGAGGTAAAATAAGTATGTTTGTAGTTTTTATAATAAAAAACTTTTTTCACCTAAATATATAGCTTCAGTAGTCACGTTCAGCTTTGCTACGCATAGTAAGCACAACAGTTCTTGAACACTTTTCATGGGCATAGTGGGCTGTATAATAGGACTTAAATTTAAGAGAAAAGGTTTTGCTCAAATCTTGTGATTCCTATGGCAAATATATGTATAAGAATGATTGAAATTACTTAAAGTAAAAAATTAAAACTAACATGTCTACTGAATAATTACTTTACTCATTTTGACCAAAAATGTTTCTATTAAAAAAACTGCCAAAATACTTCTGTTATATCACGTTCACTTTCTTCTAACCCCCCTTAAAATCACATTGATAAGGTTTTAAAATCATTACAAATGTAAGTTAAAAATATATAATTATTTAAAACTCAATAAAGATTTTCTTAAGCTAAAATATACGTAGATAATTATTCTAATAGTATAATCAATTTTTATCAATGTTTTATTTAGTTATTTATTTAACACAGCGTCTTATTACCCGTTCGGGTCCTTACACCGTTTATCAATGTTTAAAAATAATTTTGTGTTTTCTAAATGTTTATTCCTAAGAAAATATATAATTTATATTTTAATTTAATATATATAATTGTAATTATATCAATATCAGCTTAAAGACGACTCTACGAGTCGCCGGTGGCTGTGGTAACATGTGGTTCTACACAGTAGCCAATGATTTCCACACGTTCATAATTGACTCTGCCTTGAAATTAATATGAGTGAAGAACTACTCTGAGTACGGGAGGAACTCTGGATAGTTCAGTGGTAGAGCATTGGCATGGAGACAATTGTTCTGGCTTCTATTCCTGCGTCTAGGTGCCATTTTCAAATTTACCAAACTCAATTATGTTAAAAAATCAAACAATTTGTATTGCTTCAAGAGAGATTTAATGTTTAAAGGAAGCTTCACACCATATCTAGCCAGGGTGCTTAGCAATGAGATACCGAACTTAATTGATTTTTTATCATTTATTTGAGGTATTTAACGTGCAATTTTTGAACCGAGTATAATACATATATAAGCACAGTAGAATTTCTATGTACGAGAGCAAAAGGTCCTACTAATGTTGTCGGAAAAGGTATTTTAACATGCTTTTCAAGGTTATTTTACATGCCACAATCGACAAGGGACCGACGGCCTCACATGCCCTCAGGAGAAAGTTGTGCTGCGCATTTTTATCACTAAAAAAAATAATCCGTTGACCCCGGCTGGATTTGAACACATTAACATCGGGTTCGTTTGTTTGTTAGGTGATATTTATTTGTTGTAAACATATAGATATAAAAACATGAATAAAAACACGTAGAAACATATAGAACAGAAAGTTGACACCAGCCCCGAGGGGCTCTCGACAACACTAACATCGGGTTCTGAGGCAATTACTTTACCCACAAGACCACCGAGGTCTATCACAGAATTTAAGACCTCCAAACGTGCCCCACACTTTTACTACCACCTAAAAATACTAGTATCGACGTGATAAACGGTGCAATTTATGGTGACGAGACGATATAATTGAAAGTTAACATTGCTAGTTTTAACGATGAAACGAAGTATAGTGATCTCCCCTCATGACTCCCACACGAGTTATTATCTTTCCTTCAATTAATCCGGCACATCTAAGTTTGTTCAGGTGTTTCGTACATGAGGACTCATCAAGTCTATTTGGTACAGGTGCTTCAAATGTCAACTAACACTTGTTCTAACAAAATATGGAATATGACGGTGGTTTTACTAAATTATCATCTTGAGTAGAAGTATAAATATCAGCCTGTTAACTACGTCTGGTACGAGTCTCCTTCAGAATTCTCCCCAATCAGCAACATGAATTCCAAGACTATATTTGGTTTGGCTGTGGTGCTCTGCTCGCTTCAGGTAAACAACTCTACGGATATAATTTACAAAATTAAATTTTGCTTCTTCAGAGAACCTTAGAAATATAATTCTGATTAGTTATAAAATATACCTAAACGTTCAATATAATAATAATAATAATAATAATAATAATAATAATAATAATAATGGCCTTTATTCATCTGCCGAAGTTAAAGCGTTAGCCTTCTCTACCACTTAAACAAAGTCAAATACAACATATAATATTACATTTATTGAAAAAATTAACATATTTTAATAGAGGAAAAATCAAAAACGTAGAAAACCATTCTCACACTTCACATATTCACATAATTCATAATTTTAAAAAAAGAAGAGAAAAAAAATCATAAATATATATTGAGTACTTCTATGGTATGCTATGGATAATTAAAAATATAGCAAAACGAGAAATAGAGTTGATGGAGAAAATTAGTAGAAGGAGGGAGAAATATAATGAGACACAAAACTATTTATTAAAATTCTCTCCTCATTGCTAATTCTGAACGGAAATAATGACTTTTAACATTATTTTTACTTCCTCCCCTAAAGAGAAATAATTTTAATTGTGAAAAAGTTTTATCACGAGATTATTATGAATCTTAATGTTTATGTGCCCTCAAACATAAAAGAGGATTCAACAATTCTAACTATACCTATGTCTGTCTATCTGTCTGCCTGTCCCTGGCTACATAAATGAAACGACTTGATTGTTTTTGTTCAAACTTGGTATTTAGATGTTTTATAAACTTGATTTTGACCTTAGCCCTAATTTAAGTGTAGTAGATTGATGAGGGATTTTTCCTAAACTTCAAATATTTTGAAAAGGTTTATAATTATTTGGTTTGAAATGAATATTTAGGAAGTGTTTGACCTTCTGTATACTTTTTTTATAGGTGAAAATTAATTAAAGGGTAGTTTACTGATGAGGGATTTAAGATAATTCAAAATATCTCGAAAATGGCTCTAATGATATTGTTATATATCTGGAGAATGTTAAACATTACAAAATAAATAGTTTGCTTGTTTTTTGGGAACTAACTCGTTTAATGATAATTTACTGATGACCTATCTTTCAAAAATCTATAATATTTTATAATAGGCTTTAACTATTTGTTTCAAAATGGTTATCTGGTAAGGTTTTAACAGTATAAATAATCTAAAAAAATTGTTTTTATTAAAAAATTATTTCATTGTAGCTTACTGATGACCAATTTAAAAAAATTTGATTAAAAAAAATCTCTGACAATTTGTTTTTAAAATTTGCATATGAGGTCTATTTACGGTATTTTTATTTGTCTATAACAAATTGCTTTTAACACTGACAAATTTTGAGAAAATATTTAATATTTCAAAAATGGCTTTGAATATTTAATTTAAATTATATAGCTGGGAATTGGTTTTCTTTTTAATTAAGAATGTGTCTTAATTTTTTTCAAATTATATATAGTTTTAGGATAGTTTACAACTTATTAAGTTTTGAAATATTGAATTTTTCAAAAGTATATGAACAATTTTGTTTAAAGTTTAAATATGTAGAGAGTTTACTGTGGTTATCAAGGGATGAATTGTTTGTTTTTCTGAGGAATTCTTACTTAAGGCTAGTTTAAAGAAATTCTATTTAGCTACAGTTTTCAGTTTGATGAGGTATTTTATCTTTCATTATTATTGAACGTAGATACGCCTCGGTGGTGTAGTTAGCTAACGCGCTAGTTTCGTGTTAAGCTAGACTGCCAAGGATGGGAAGATCGAGGCTTGAATCTCGGTTGGGTGAACGGGCTTTTTTTTCTAAATTGTTTTCCACTCTCCCTCCGCGCAAATGTGGGTTCACTTCTTTTAAATTCAACCGTCCCAATTTCTAGCCCAATAACCTAATTAGTACTTGAGCCTATAACCCGAACGGTTAGTAAGATGCGGTTCTAAAAAAAATATTGCACATAAAAATAAAAATTTAAACATTTTATATTTTATCTCCAATATTTATTTAGATAAAACAAGACATCATATAGGGGCATTTTTTAAACAGAGCTAGCTTAACCTTTAAAATGTCATCCCAACACTAAGCACTGGGTGATAATATTTATCAAATAATTATAGACGTTGATATTTTTTCTAACACCCCGTCTTACTACCCATTAGTGATTAGGGTTATACTCCTATGTAATAAATACGACAATGCATTAGGTTGGATTTGGAGGAAGCGTACATGCATTTGTGTAGAGGGAGAGTGTAAAACCCTTTAGGGAAATCATCCTAAGTGCACCGGACTGGGATTGAACCCCCGATATACCTGTCATGGGGAGTCTATTCTATTGCGAGAGTGACCATAAAGTCAAAAACCTTTAGACCCCGTGTGCGGGAACTTGACACACATATATCAAAAAAGGGAAAAATATTCACGAAATTGATAGAGATCAACAAAATAATTAAAATCAACGTCTGATCTTCATGAATATTAATTAAAGGTTGAAAAATCATTTTGTAGTAGGATAACAAAATCTGTCAGCTGTATAATGCACAGTAAATCGTTTTTATGTTAAATTAATTGTGGTATTATATACGCTAGATTATTTAATGTATTTTCTGCTATTTAACATTTGTTATTATATACTAGGCCTACTTTTAAAAAGTTTTGCTTTTAGGACCAGACAATTTACATTTTTTATTAATCGAATCTCATTATCCGTTAGGGTTATATGCTTACGTACTAAACTAAGATAATGTGTTTGGGATTAGAAAGGTTGAATTAAGAGGGACTGTACCAGAATTTGCATGGAAGGAGAATGTGAAACCACAAAGAAAAAATCCTCATTTCACCCGACCGGGATTTGAGCATTCATCTCCCCCTATCCGAAAGTCCAATACAACATGGGAATGAAGCGTTATGCCGTGTGACTAACAATGCGGACAACAAAAATTGCTATTTATGATTAAAACAACCAGATTTTATTGTTAGGTATTAAGTTTGTACTGGATAAAGAAATTAATCACACATCTAAAAAGGATTTACATTTAAAAAAATGATAATTTTAATGAGGAACGTGGTATAATAATATTAAAGGACCTATAATTGAGTGTTTTTTATATATGTAATTTAAATAGATTAAATAAGTGTGTGTACAACATTTAAAAATGTTAAAATAAGGAAATGTGATTTAACAACATGATAAAATATTTAAGAAAATATTATTTAAGACACAATAAATTACGTACGGGTGTTTTGAACTTTTAAAAACATAAGACTAAGAAAATATTTAGCACGTTAAAATTACAACATCTAAAGAGAGTATTAATTCATTAAAATTGGTTAAGTATTAAGTTATATATTATAGTCAATAAAATTGATATTAACATATATGATAAACAATATAATTATATTTAATGGATTTAAATCGAATGGTACTAGATATGTAATGTTAAAGAGAAGGCAATAAAATTATGTTAAAAATTTAAGAGAATTATACGCCTTATTTGAATTACGATCCCTTGGGCCTTAAATATGGCAGCAAAGTTGCCCGTTAATGTCAACTAATTTAGACGCACGTAAGGTTTTCATGAAACAGAACACACTGAGTTACAAGATATGGCTAAAAACACAATCCGATACCAATAAGATGATTGTAAACAAAAAGAGAAGGTATAATTTAGAGATATATTTGTAAAGTACACCTAAAAAAAATCTCAAATACTGTAGTTTTTCTAGATTTTTTAAGTTTATATACACCGTTTTCCTCCCTTGTAAATTCAATTATTTTGTCAAATTATGGCATAAAACACAAATCTTTTTCCATATCTAGCGAAGTACCTTACAAATAATTGTATTTATAATATATTTCTACTCTTTTCGCTTACAATAACTTTATTGGTAATGCAATGGGTTTTAACCACATCTTGTAACTCAGTGTGTTCTGTTTCATGAAGTCCTTACGTGCGTCTAAATTAGTTGACATTAACAGGTAACCTCACTGCCATATTCAAGGCCCAAGGGATCGTAGTTCATATGAGGCGTGTAATTCTCTTAAATTGTCAACATAACTCTATTGCCTTCTCTTTAACGTTATATATCTAGCACAGTTTAATTAACGTGTTACATATTTTCTTGATTTTGTAAGTTAATAGCACTGTTCGTCATTTCTTGTGTCATACATAATATTTTCTTTAATATTTTATAATTTTGAAAAAGGACATTTAAATATGTTAACATTTTAAAGTTTGTACACGAATTTAATTAGTCTATTTAAATTATATACAAAAATTCGCTTGGTTTAGTTTGAATGACAAATTTCTTAACACTAAATTATTCACATTCTAGTAACCAGACCCACCTCGGTGGCGTAGTTGGCTGACGCGCGAGTCGTGTTGAGCTCGACCGCCGAGGATGGGAAGATCGAGGTTCGAATCTCGGTCGGGTGAACTGGAGGTGGTTTTTAATAAATGGTTTTCCACCCTCCCTCCACGCAAATGCGGGTTCACTTCCTCTAATTCAACCTTCCCAATTCCCAATCCATTAGCGTAATTAGTACTTAAAGCGTATGACCCGAACGGGTAGTAAGACGCGGTGCTAAATATTATTATTCTAGTAACCAGTATATGTAATTTATTAATAATATAGGTGACTTGGTGGTGCAGGGGCAAGGTGTCGGACTTTTGTGCTGGGCTCCGGGGTTCAATACTCGGTCCCGGCACAGATTTACCTGATTACCAAACCCTTCCTTCACCTATGACAAGACATCTTTTGAATGTGGGGAATGCCAGGCCTCCACCATCGTTCGGATTCCACGTTAAACTGTAGGTCCTTCATTTCATCTCACAATCACCCTACCCATTACATATGAGCGTAAGTGCGTATAGTCCGAACGGGTGGTAAGACGCGGTGCTAATAATAATATTAATAATATAAATTGCTACAATCTAATAATTCCAATTTTTATCTAAGATATAATGTACTTATAGATGGTATTAATAAAATATTCGTGTTATTTGATAATAATATATGTTCCAGGGAATCTATGGTGACAATGTCACTATTAGTTCTAACTATACCACCTCATCACTGGAGTTCACAGCGATAGAGGCTTATATTGAGGCCGCTCAAGCAGCTGCAGGGGAAGCGATGGCCAACTTCACCGAGAATATGAACAACGCCAACGCAAATGCCAGCGCCATCCTGAGCTCTGGTTTTACGTCAGCTCTACAATACGCCGAAGCAGCCGTGGCACAAGGAAGAAGTGCAGCCGCCACGATAGAAGCGGCCATTGCCAATTTGACCCAGGAAATCAACAACACCGTGACCAACAGCTCGACATACAAAGCCCTAGAAGAACAGAAGGCTATTTTGGATGGTATAGCCGCAAATATCACGACAGGTTGGGCAACCGCCATTCAACTTGCAAACAGCACGGCAGCTTATGCCAGTAAACAGGGCGTGGCTGCTGTGGCCAATCTCTTCACGGTAGGAAGCAATCTGAGCCAAACCATCAGGAACGGCACAGAAGCCGCGATCGCAGAGGGTGAGACAGCATTCAGGTCTGCTATCAACAGTACCTCCACGATATTTGGCGATAGCGCCAACGACACCGTGTCCAGATTCGTGTCTGCGCTCAGTGCCGCGGTGAATTCCGGCAATGGGACAGCATCATCCATCGCTTCAATTTTCCAGTCAGGCGTCAGCGCCATCCAGGCCAGGTACAACAACTATGCTAGCAGCCTCCTCGCGAGTATGGCCAGCCAACTGGCCTCTGCACAGAACGTGACCAGCACGGAATTCGCAAAGTTGGTGACAGCGTTCACCAAGTTACAGTCAGTTGGAATGGACATAGGCAGCGCCATAGTTTCGACCATCCAAAATGATACCGCTGCTGTGATCAGCGAAGGTGAAAGCATCGCATCACAAGTAGCTTCCAACATCGAATCTAGTATTTCCAAGACATTTAATTTTGGAAAAGATATAGCTAAGGTTTGGTTAGGGTAATCCAGACGCACGACTTGGAGATTGTATTTTAATCATGTACTAAAATTAAATTGATTTGAATGATATACTGTGTGTTTATTATTTAAATTATGAGATACACACCTGGATCATAAAAGAGTTCAATAAATATAAACCGTACACAAATAATTCTAATAGCTGTAAATAATCTTTAAATATCAAAATTCTACTCATTATCTATACGAGGGTAGTCATTTATTTCTTATTATTTGGTGCATTATGGGGTATTTTGCCACTTTTGGAGTTTCTACATTATGGGGATACTATTTTCCAACAAATACAAGAAGATCGGTTTTAGACTAAACTATTCTATTAGTCTTTATATAAATTAAATATATTTGGAGAATGATGCAAACATGTCAATCGAACCCGGGACCATTGACTTAGCGTCACGGGATTGATTATTATGGGATAGTGTATTTATAAGCTACAGTTAATGCAATTGAAATAAATGACCAGATACGGCTGTATCCATGACCAAAGTTAATTTCCACCTAAATACGTCCTAATAATGTTCACTTTAATTACACAATTAAATCATCAATCATTAGCATATTGTCACCAAAGCGTGGACCACCAATAATATCATAATTAGCTAATCTAATAGCACTAATATATGAAAAGAGTCTATCCTAAATCTATACTTGTTTTCTCATAGCAGAACACAATATCAACATATTTAGAGTGATGATATAGCACATACAGTTTACCCTGAATCCACCCTTGTTTAATCATAGCAGAACACAATATCAACATATTTAGAGTGATGATATAGCACAGGCAGTTTATCCTGAATCCACCCTTGTTTTATCATAGCAGAACACAATATCAACATATTTAGAGTGATGATATAGCACAGACATTTTATCCTGAATACACCCTTGTTTTATCATAGCAGAACACAATATCAACATATTTAGAGTGATGATATAGCACAGGCAGTTTATCCTGAATACACCCTTGTTTTATCATAGCAGAACACAATATTAATATATATAGAGTGATGATATAGCACAGACATTTTATCCTGAATTCACCCTTGTTTTCTCATAGCAGAACACAATATCAACATATTTAGAGTGATGATATAGCACAGGCAGTTTATCCTGAATTCACCCTTGTTTTCTCAGAGCAGAACACAATATCAACATATTTAGAGTGATGATATAGCACATACAGTTTATCCTGAATCCACCCTTGTTTTATCATAGCAGAACACAATATCAACATATTTAGAGTGATGATATAGCACATACATTTTATCCTGAATTCACCCTTGTTTTCTCATAGCAGAACACAATATCAACATATTTAGAGTGATGATATAGCAGAGACATTTTATCCTGAATTCACCCTTGTTTTCTCATAGCAGAACACAATATCAACATATTTAGAGTGATGATATAGCACATACAGTTTATCCTGAATCCACCCTTGTTTTATCATAGCAGAACACAATATCAACATATTTAGAGTGATGATATAGCACATACATTTTATCCTGAATTCACCCTTGTTTTCTCATAGCAGAACACAATATCAACATATTTAGAGTGATGATATAGCAGAGACATTTTATCCTGAATTCACCCTTGTTTTCTCATAGCAGAACACAATATCAACATATTTAGAGTGATGATATAGCACATACAGTTTATCCTGAATCCACCCTTGTTTTATCATAGCAGAACACAATATCAACATATTTAGAGTGATGATATAGCACATACATTTTATCCTGAATTCACCCTTGTTTTCTCATAGCAGAACACAATATCAACATATTTAGAGTGATGATATAGCAGAGACATTTTATCCTGAATTCACCCTTGTTTTCTCATAGCAGAACACAATATCAACATATTTAGAGTGATGATATAGCACATACAGTTTATCCTGAATCCACCCTTGTTTTATCATAGCAGAACACAATATCAACATATTTAGAGTGATGATATAGCACATACATTTTATCCTGAATTCACCCTTGTTTTCTCATAGCAGAACACAATATCAACATATTTAGAGTGATGATATAGCAGAGACATTTTATCCTGAATTCACCCTTGTTTTCTCATAGCAGAACACAATATCAACATATTTAGAGTGATGATATAGCACATACAGTTTATCCTGAATCCACCCTTGTTTTATCATAGCAGAACACAATATCAACATATTTAGAGTGATGATATAGCACAGACAGTTTATCCTGAATCCACCCTTGTTTTATCATAGCAGAACACAATATCAACATATTTAGAGTGTTGATAAAGCACAGACAGTTTATCCTGAATTCACCCTTGTTTTCTCAGAGCAGAACACAATATCAACATATTTAGAGTGATGATATAGCACATACAGTTTATCCTGAATTCACACTTGTTTTTTCATAGCAATCCCAAATATGAGGAAACTCGTCAGTATCTTTTAATACAATACCTTTTTTTAGCGTGTCAACCAAATGAATGAACAGCTACAAGAAAATATTTAATATTTTCGTGATTTTATGCGAGATACAAATTAAATCGGCATATTTAATATAATCTGTCTCTAAAGTTATATCTTCTGATTTACTAAAGTTACCTATCGTCTTACCTCCTTACACGTGGTTGATCAAAATATTTTATTTTGATAGTTACGGTGTTAAAAAATCAAAGAAGAAGACTAATATTATTGAGTTTATTAACTAAATACTTTAAAACTTCGCTTTTCCTGGTGGATAATAATTCATAAACTGGCGTACTCCTGCCACGTGGTGTACGCACACGAAAAAAGTAAAAGAATATGTCTATATCCTTACTTCTCATAAAAATAACAGTGGATATTAAATAAGTAAATTAATACATATATATTACGATATAATATATTTATGAACAAGATCACCCCAGCCAGATGTCTGCAGATATCATTCTTTTTAAAAACACGAGGTTCTCGATCATGTCCGACTCACGTGTGCAGTAGCTAAACTCAGCTGGTGAAAAGAACAAGAGGTGAAGGATCAACTCCTAGACCTGTTGTGCACACAGCGATACTGGTGGTCATTTGAAGAACCTTTGATGTGATTCAATTGTTTCCCCTTTCTCCCCACGTTTATCCTCCTTTTTTCTGTCTGTTTTTACATTTTTATTCCCCATTTTTTCTTCTTCTTGTCCTAGCCAGGTTGAGTATAAATATAGGCTGGCCACAGATTGCAAATCAGAGAAAAGTTCCACAGCGAGTAGAGACAAACAGGAATATTCGCCGCCTGGCGCCTACACGAAAGACCATGGAGACTGCGGCGTCAGATTCTCCACCTTCAGCCGTGACAACAGAATAAGGGGTCGCCCGACCCTATTCGCCGTGAACATGGACGACGCATTCTGCGGTACTAGTATCCAGTCGTCGTGGCCAAGTCTTTATAACTTGGACTTTAGTAAAGTAGAGTAAATTATGCAACCTTATTTAAAGGAAAATTATATGTCATTATTTTGAGAGAAGCCAAGTTTTGTTTCTAGAAATATATCAACTAGAATGGATTTTTTTTGTTTACGTAATTGGTATGTCAAACTCTAGCATATATGTTTGGCTGAGTTTATTTATGTGTCATATGGCACGGTTTTTACATTAAAGCCTCTGGCTAAGAATGTTAGTGTTGTGACTTAGTCTAAGTCACAAGTTCGTTACTACTTTGTTCCGGATTAGTCATGACGTCCTAAACGTCATGAACATTAGGTTTTTATTGGGGGCTACTACCAGGATGTCTGTTTTCTTTAAAAACAAGTTTAGGACTTTATATGTAAATGTTGTTGAAACTGTGAATTAGCTGAGTATTGGCTAAGTGGCGCAACCCAAGGAAATTACCCTAGCTTCATTGTGGGGTCCTCGCAAATTATTCTATTTTTATATTTGCTTGTGACTAGGATTTTGATTTAGCATTGGTATTAATAGTTATCAACGTACTATATTATGCTCTGGCAGTACCATAGGGGAAAAAGACCAGCAGTAGTACTTTTGTGACACCTGTTTCATAGCCTTCAATTAGTTGGATTTATCAGCTCAGTTTTATGGATACCTATTTATATTCGACTCTACCAAGTGAGACTGTGTAAATGTTATATTCTTAATTTGCTCTTTGCTAATTGTTCAATCATGTGAAAACTTGTATTAATTATGACAATTTATCTAATTGTTGACTATAAATCTATTTTGTTAAAATTACTCTGTTTTTTCTATGTATTATATTTACCCAGTAGGGAAGGGGTGCACTTTTTTGGCCTAATTTATCAGTGAGAAGGACGATATGTTGTGCGAATAATAGCCAGGACACTTTGAAGTCAATATAGTCCTAAGATTTGGTCACGAGGACTAAACGTCAATCTCATTTGGTCCGGTATTCTGGTGAGGTGGAAGCCCGGGTTAGGATACCGGCCGGGTGTGTGTAAGTGATTATTTCCCAAACGGTTTCCCTATCACTCTCCACACAAATGCGGGAACATTTCCTTTAAACAAAACTTTATTATCATCGACCCCATTAGTGTTGCTAAATGAAGATATCTTGGACAGGTAGGGAGACGTGGTACAAACAATAAATAATATGGTGCACCGCACATACTTTCTATATCTTGTATCTTAAAAACAGAGGCATTTACTCAAAATTCCTATAATATTTTTTAAACAAACTAATATAATTATAGAGGGTGGGGCATAAAGTGTTGACACATTTAATAATATTTTAACTACTAAATGTTTCAAATTAAACTTAAAATAACAAATATTGAGAGTTTTCTGCATACTCCTGAATTATATATATATATATATATTTAAATCAACGTCCTTAAGATGGTCATAATAACATATAACACATTTAAGAAATCCATTACAATTATAATAATTGTCCAAGTGGCAGCAATAATCCAACTACCGAGTCGAAGTTGGCTGCGTTATCTGATAGCTTGTGATCTTAATAAAATCATACATTTGTAGCCGACGATTTCCGCACGTCCATCACAGACTCCGCCTTAAAATATGAGTGAAGAATGACCACCGGCACGGGACGAATCCTGGATAGCTCACTGGCTAGAGCATTGGCGTAATAAGCCAAATGGTCCCGGGTTCGATTCCCATGTCCAGGTGTCATTTTTCAATTTTCAGTATGCAACACATTGTTTAATTGTTTCAACTTCCACCACAATTCCTTTTTTAAGCTCCTAAGTTGTGCTTAGGTGAGTCGTGTAAACATAACTCTTTAACATAATAAATAGGTACCCCAAGAAGTCTAGAGCTGATAAGTCTGGTGATAGGTGTGGTCAGACGATATCGCCAAACCGTGAAATGAGGTGCCCAGAAAACACTTTGTGAAGCACCTCCAATTATGTTCAACCTTTATGACCTTTTAAATTCAACGTAAGGGCATAGATACCAACACCATGTAGTTCCTGTAAGATGGGTCAACGGTCAACACAACCCAAACATCAATGGAGGTGTTTTGAAAAACGTTTTTTGGACACCTCATTTCGAGAGTAGGAGACATCGCCTGGCCACCACGTCCACCAGACTACAGCTCCAGACTTTGTCTGGTAGGGAATGCTAAGAAGTCATGTTTACGTGACTCATCCAAGAATAATTTAAGAGCTTAAAGAATTGTGGTGGAAGTTGAAACAATTCAACAAAAGGCATTGCAAAAAGTCATTTCTTGTTTTGAGGAATGAATACGACAATTTATTGAATATAATGGTGGCCATTTTAAGAACATTGTTATTTAAAAATGAATGATTCAAGGGTATGTAGAGAAATTGTCAATATGTTGCTGTTATTTTAAGTTTGGTTTGAAGCATTTATTAGCTAAAATAGTACAAATATGGTGTTATTAAAAAGGTCAATACTTTCTGCCCCATCCTGTATATTATTGCCGAAAACACTATCAAAGAGCAAAAATAAAATATTATATACTGAAATAAAAACATTGAGAAAAGAGGAATATCACGATTAGTTTTATAAAAATATATTTCAAATTAAAATATGTTTATTTTTAATAGTACTACAGCTTTATATTGATAAGTTATTTCTTATTTAAAATAGTTGCGGAGATATGACCAAAATGGGAAATTCCCGCCTCTCTAAGGTATCCATAAAGTAATTTTCACGGGAAAATGAGTATCACCATTTTGTTTGTAATGCTAAACAAAGCCTAGATATCAAAATTAATCAAAATCGTTAGAGCGGATTTTGAAAAAACTATATGTACACACAGATGGAAACGAGAAAATAACTTTTTCGGTCTCAGGAGCTCTTGAAACGTCAACATTTTACCAAAATCTTGAGCTAAACTTTTTTTTATTATCACAACATATTTTCCTTCGAAGGGTCTTGAGAAAGTACGAGTATAAATATGTATCACTAGAGTTTTAATAATGTATGGACAAATTTAGAAGTTTTTACAAAAACTCAAAATTATATTTTGTTTATTCAAATGAAAATATTAAATATATAAACTTGAGGGTTAACCGCAACGAAACCACACCACAGTGATTTCAATATAATCCGTCATAATTATATGCTGGTTCTTTGACGGAGATTTTTTTGTCAATCTTTGTAAATGAAACTAGAGGCATATAAATAATTCCCTTTGTACTAAACAATACAATCTCTAATGTAGGCCAATATTTAAAATGATTTAAATCACAAATGCAATCAATTTGGCTCAATGAATGTGTTTCAATACTACATGTAACAAAGCCCAGTACATTACCCAAATAATAGTTTTCTGCAAATACAATTAGACAACTTATTATTTTGTAGATAATATTCTAAAGAGAAATATAACACTTTGGTGTTTACTTTGGGAATGCCAGTTCTGAAGATTCAAAAACCCTAAAATAGCCCTCAATTATTAAAAAAAAGTTTCTAAACTTTTTAAAACAACTTTATTAGTTTTATTGAGGAAAGGCCGGATGTTTAATTAATTTGATCTCCGAGCGGAGACATTTCACATGAAATATAATGGTAAATGAGTTACTTTTACCTTTTCATGAACATTTAAAAAAATTATGTCTTAAAATATACGGTATTTAATCCTTTAATGATACATTAGTACATTTTGCCTATATTTTGGAACTAGCCGTATTTTGGAATAACAAAATATAACGCGTGGTTTCTAAATGTCTCTGCGCTTTTGGAGATGTCAGGGTTTGAATCTTGGTTGGGTGTACTATATGAGGGTAATATTACCTAAATATCTTTACCCTCTTCCTCTACACAAATGCTGGAACACCTCCTATAAACCCAACCTTATTTATCCCTAGCACGCTGGCATAATTAGTAAATACGCGTACAACCAGAACGGTTAGTAATTAGTAAGGCATGGTGTGTTACACAATAATTGTTTTAATGTTTATCTTTGGATAGTGCGTTTTTACTAGAATGGGTCAAGAAATAAAACAAGTTTTGAAAGTGTGCAGCTATTTCTAGTATGTTTAAAAATTTTAATATGTGAATAAGCTTTTGGAGTTCATTTTTACCAAATGTATGATTTCAAGTACTCAGTCATATGTGGCCCAAAGGTCTTATACTGGTCATCCCTGACATTAGATATTGAGCTGTCAGTCAATCTTTACTACGATGATTTAATTGACATGATAAAGGGATTCACTATAAAAATATAATCACTACGTATTTAATTACCTAAACGAAAACTGATACAGTAATATCAGTAAATAGAATAATTAATTACTACTCAGGTAACTGAAACAAGCTATTTTCCTGGAACTTCCATTTAGGTAAAACACAGATTTTTATTTTCTTGGATATAAACCATGCTATTTTGTTGTGAGTAGTAGAAACTTTACTTTCAAATTATATTTTAATTTTTAATAAAGTTGCGCTAAAGAGGAAAGAATATGTCATATTGACACTTAAATTGCAGAATAATGAAATGATTTTGTTTGATTTATTGTTAATGTACAATCTTTAAGATACAATTATTTGTACAAGTAGAATTAAAACAATATACAAAATAATATTTAGTTTAAATAATGGAATAAATTACACAGCTTTTAAAGTTTATTGTACAAAGTAATACAAGTAGCCCAAAATTATGAAAATGTTATAATTTTAATTATATAATCCAAATATAGTTTGGAGTATCAGTTAAAATAAAAATAACTTAATAATAAATATAATTATTAAATTAATTAATTTAATTAAATAATAGGACACCTTAAAAATAGAGGGTAGTTTTATTTGTTGTTTGTTTGTTTGTTTGTTTAGAGATGAACACAATATTAATCGCAAAGGAAGAATAATTAGATCATGAAGATTTGGCTATCTTTATTAATGGTCATTTTATTTTATTTATGTAAGGTACGTATTTAAAAATCTAGCTAACAATGTTTAAACTCTTTTCACAAGCTACACATAATCATAAATTATATTTAACACAAATGTTACTAGTAATTTAGTACATACAGTAGTAGCCTAATCTGTGAATACACCCCAGTTAAAGTGGACACTAAATAATTTATCACAATAATGTGCATTTCATCACGGAAACTTAGAAACTACAATTCATTGTGATGGTTGAATTGTTTTATTAAAAACTAGACTCTTCCCCCGCATTATTATTTTCAACCCACATATTGAAGAATCATCATAGACTCTACCATAAAATATGAATGACTATCGACATTTTTATGGGGAATAAATTAAATTTAAAAGAATTACTAAATTTTCAAAATAAAATATAGCCTATGTTACTCGCTGATAATGCAGCTTTATATTGGTGAAAGAAATTTTAAAATCGGTCCAGTAGTTTTTGAGTTTATCCATTACAAACAAAAAACAAATCTTTCCTTTTCATAAAATTAGTGTAGATAAATTTTCTTATAAAGTTATTTGATTTTTTTTTTACCAAAGAGGTACTCTTTGATTAATTCCTTATATTTTACATCGGTACCTCATGGTGTTAAACGTCCCTTTGTTAGACGTTATGAGTTAATGGAAATTCTTAGTAGAGAACATAGTGCGTATAACCCGAACGGGTAGTAAGACGTGGTGCTAATAATAATAATAATGATAATAATAATAGTAATAATAATAATAGTAATAATAGTAATAATAATAATAATAATAATAGAGAACATACTTAAAATAAAACTACTCTTTCGTGATAAATATTTTACTGGAGAAGCACTAAATCAATATTAACTAAAGTGAGTTTTGTCCCTAGGGGACCATATTGGTACACTAGGGTAAATCGACACCCTTTTGAGAACTTCTATAGTTTTAACATCACGTCTTACTACCCGTTAGGTTTGTACCCTTAATATGAATTACTATAATGTGATAGGGATACGGAAGGTTAAATTTAGATAACATGTACATTTTCGTGGCGTGAGAGTGGACAGCCAAACATTTAGGATAAACAGCCCTCAGTTCACCCGACCAGGCTCTAGGCCCGGTCTCCCCATCATCGACAGTCCAGTCTATCCAGAGAGTCAGACCTTGGGGCCACTGAAGCGGGTAACAAATTATTTAATAATAACATTTCACAATACTGCCCCTACCCGAGGGAATGGTTTCACTCTGTGCAGTTGTAAGATCATGTGAAAATAGTACAACTAAATTTCGAAATTGGGTCTTCAAATTTATATAGCTTGTTGGAGATGTCTTACAGCAACGAGAATGGAAAGCTCTTTTTTAATTTAAATTATTTTTAGTTTTGTTGATGAGTGTTGATTTCTATCATGGTAGTAATATTCACCTTTCTCTTCAGTCCTTGAGAATGATACATGATGATTAGTGATTTATACGGTGTATTTGTTGGATAATTTGTTAGATGGTGATTCACCTTGGTTTTTGGCTGACACAGGATGGCTTAGCTTTTGGATGAACAATGTGTGTGACTAATTCCGGGATCATGATAAACTTAACGTTATCGTAACATTAATTTATTGTAAATAAACAAGGGTGTTATCAGGATTTAAGTAACATAACGTAACGTAACAATTCGAACAAATAGCAAACATTGAAATTGGATTGTTCGAAAACAAAATTTTCATTAAAATGAAACCAAAATATTGTGGGCTGATTAGGCTGCAAGTGCATGCAATACTAACTTTATTGTATGTTTAAAATATAGTGTAGCAAGATTATTATTATTAGCACCACGTCTTACTACCTCGTTCGGGTTATACGCACTTACGCTAATGTGTAATGGTAGGGTGATTGTGAGACGAAATGGAGGACCTACAGTTCAACGTGGAATCCAAACCACGGTGGAGGCCTGGCATCCCACACATTCGCAAGTTGTGGTTAATACACGTCTTATAAGAGGGGAAGGAAGGGTTTGGTAATCAGATAAATCCGTGCCGTGGCCGAGAATTGAACTCAGGAACCCCAACACAGAAGTCTGACACCTTATCCCAAGACCATCAGGTCACCTCGTGTAACAAGATCCTACGACATTTCAGAGCTCGTGAGACGCGAGCAAACTATACTGAAACAGTCATCTGCATACCATAAACAACAAATGAATTACTAAATGTCCTTGTTAATGTTTCTTGCAACTCGAGTGGCTGGCTATAACACGCGGTATCTTCCTTTAGCCTTCCCTTAACGTGAGAATTATCCTTTGGACTACTCTTATGTTAACAAATCAAATATTTCTCCGGTAAAAACATAGTTTAAATTTTATACACGTAGTATTTATTATAGTTGTTGAATATTTGTCATGGGCATATTAACATCTGACAGACACATTTTGAAGATAGTAAAGGCTAGGACTTGGATATTATATCAATAATTAAATTTTAATGAAATGTATGGATTTAAATAAGCTAACAATTAAATATATTATGATATTTGAATTATGTTTGAACTTTATAAAAAGTTAAGTTGCTCGGTATACATATTAATTGTAACATGTACTACAATAAGAGTCAATGGAGTAAGCTAAAAACATAACATACATATTTTTGATTGACAATCATTTATAAGTCAAATCATAAGCCAACAATTAATTAAAACATTGATTTACTAAGATAATTAAAATATAGTGTAGAAGTGTGAATCAATTACAAATGAACACATTGAATAAAACGATATACTATAATTGACCACTTATTTTAAGTGAAGGTAAAAACTAAACATACAATACATAAATAGTTAAATTTAAAAGGAGTTAAAATATAGAAATGATTTAAAACACAAGTTAAATGAGTTAATAAAAATTGATGTTTCAAAAAGAAAACTTAGTATTTTTACAGTTATCTAAGCCTTATCTGGAAAATGTTGTCCCTTTACTCTTTTTTTTTCCGTGTTCCTGTATTGCTGTTAGTAACAAGAACAATATTTGTCCGACATGTTTAGGTGCTGGTATTAACGCACCATAATCATGGAGTTCGCATAGGTAATGAATGACACACAATGTGTTACAACAAAAATAATATGTTAACTGTCTTGGTTTCAATTTTGAAGAGAACAAATTTTCATCAAATTCTAGAACACCCTTGACAAAATATTCAAGAAATGTTGATATTAGCATGTGAAGAAAATAAACTCTATGTTTCTAATAGAGAAAACTTTAATTTATTTAGTCGAAAAAAATATTGTTTCTACAAAAACTGCAAAAATACTGGCCTTAGCACGCAATCCCTACCATCAAACCTTAAGTTAACTGCATTGCGATGGCTTCCATTTTAAAAACAGGTGGAGAACTTTTACGTTACGTAACGTGAACATAAATTAACACGCTTCGGTGACCGCAAGGACTAACGCGCTACTATCGTAGTAGATTATACTGCCGATGACGAGGAAATAGAGGTTCAAATCTCGATCGGGTGTATTGAAGCTTTTTTTTTCCAAAATTGATTTTCTCTCTCCCTCCACGCAAACGTGAGTGCACATCCTATAAATATAACCTTAATTTTCCCTAAAGTCATTAGCGTAATTAGTACATAAGTACCCAATACCTAAGCCCAGTCAGTAGCGTGTCTCTATACTGAGCTAAGGTTCCCGGGTTCGATTCCCGGCATGAACAAGACATTTATCATTGGTGAAATGTGAGTTTTCCATTTTACACTGATGAAATAACGGCCGGGGACTGGATGTTGTGCCTGTACTAGTCATAGGTTAGAGTATAAGGCATATGGAGCTACGACAGGCCCAGCGGGTCGCTAGTGAAAATATATGGCTTGAATAAAAAACTGACCTGGCCATAGGCTGGAAACAGTAGTGGATGTAAAGTACATAAACCGAACGGGTATCATACGGGGTGTTAAAATACTATTATTATTTAAACGTTACGTGCACGTTAAGCTGTTCGTGATCTTGTCATAACGATTGTATAAATATCCCGCAGCGCGTCGACAACCAGGCAACTAATAACAACGCAGGGGTCGGTGGTGGATCTGTCCTGGGCAATGTCGACTTTTCGGAGCGAGGAGATTTCACGACGAAGTTGAAAGAGGGTCGCCAAGTAGCGGGAGAAATCGTGAGTATCGCCGCGGTTTCCCTCAAGGACATGATGTTCCGAGGGAGCAAGGCGGCCAAGGAGTGGGCCTCAAGGGCCAGAGAGAAGGCAGAGTTTGCGGCGGAGACGGCGTTCGACCGTCTCGTGGAGTTCAGCGGATACACGGGGGATCATTAAAGGAATAGGAGGGATCGTTGAAGGAGGATGGGGATCATTGAAGGAGGAGGGGGATCATTGAAGGAGGAGGGGGGATCATTGAAGGAGGAGGGGATGGGTGAGGCTGGGTTGATGGTGGTGAATGAACGTCACGTGTAAGCTATGACTCGACTTGTCGATTACAATTTTAGGAACTATAACTTTATGTGATGAAAATGAATTTAAAAAAATAGTGATTTAAAATATGATCTCTCAATATGTATATAGTAAAATTTAATTGTACACATCCATACTCTTGTCAAGGGTGCTCCAAACTTTTAAAGGCATTTTATATTTTCAAAATGCATCCGTTCGGACTATATTTACACTATAAGGGTAGTGATGAGGAACGTAGAATTTAGAGTAAGGATGGGACGCTCAAATCCTCGATTCCTTGAATCCTTCAAATCCCATGGTATCCAAGGAATTTGAGACTTGTAAAAATCCTCAAGAAAGTACATAGACTACAATTATGAAGAACTTGACTTGAAATAACGATTTTATGTAAATTTTAAGGAAATTATATAGATTTGTGTAGTTGAGCAAGTGACAAAATATAAATAAATGGTACAGTGCACCGCACAGACTTTCTCCTGCCTTTATCTTAAAACTAGCTAACCATCACACCCGCTTCAGTGGTTGCGTGGTCTAACACAACAACGCTCTTGCAGTAGACTGGCCTGCCGATGACGGGGAGATCAAGGTTTTGATTAAATAATTGATTTGGATAAGGATTCATATCATGATACGGATATAATCCCTTTTTGTTCGCATCCGTGTTTTAGTTGAATAATTTCAACGAAAAACGTTTATTGTAACATAACTATAATAATTATATATTGTCTCACGGACTTTTTTGTTCACATTAGTGAGAACGTTTAATATGTATAGTATTTTTTTATGTAATACCAATAGTTTTTGCAGCACACGCGGATAAAGCATACTTTTAGGCAATTTTGTATACCTTGTGTAAAACTATCGACATTTTTATGAGAAATAAATTAAATTCTCAAAATAAAATATAGACGCTATTACTAGCTGATAATGTAGCTTTATATTGGTGAAAGAATTTTTAAAATCGGTCCAGTAGTTTTTGAGTTTATCCATTACAAATTGATTAAATAATTGATTTGGATAAGGATTCATATCATGATACGGATATAATCCCTTTTTGTTCGCATCCGTGTTTTAGTTGAATAATTTCAACGAAAAACGTTTATTGTAACATAACTATAATAATTATATATTGTCTCACGGACTTTTTTGTTCACATTAGTGAGAACGTTTAATATGTATAGTATTTTTTTATGTAATACCAATAGTTTTTGCAGCACACGCGGATAAAGCATACTTTTAGGCAATTTTGTATACCTTGTGTAAAACTATCGACATTTTTATGAGAAATAAATTAAATTCTCAAAATAAAATATAGACGCTATTACTAGCTGATAATGTAGCTTTATATTGGTGAAAGAATTTTTAAAATCGGTCCAGTAGTTTTTGAGTTTATCCATTACAAACAAAAAAACAAAAAATCAAATCTTTCCTCTTTATAATATTAGTGTAGATATACATTTACTAAAAACTAATTTGATTTGTGAAACGAAATATTAGGTCTATACATTAGTGTAGAGACACTACACCAATGATCATAAATGAAATAATATACACTGTTACTTTATCTATTGCATTAGTAACTAGGAACACTTTTATAAAAATTCTTTTAAGAAAAGCAAACATACTTGTCCACCAAAGAGCATCAGAATTAATTTAATTTTTTAAGACCTGTATGATATGATTATAGCTCAGAAACTACTGGTTTTATAAAAATATATTTCAAATAAAAGATATATATCTATAATAGTACTTCAATTTTACAATAGTAAGTTATTTCGTATCTCAAATAGTTGCGGAGAACAGATGACAATTGGAAAATTTTCTCAAGGTAAAGTACCCTTAAAGTCATTTTCATGAGAAAATAAGAACTTCCATCTTGTTTACAATGATAAACAGTGTCTTAAATATAGAATGTAATCAGAATCGTTTGAGCGAGTTTCTAGAAAATAGATTTTATCTCTTTTTCCCTCTAGGAAAACTACCCTTAAATTTAGGTTTGGATATCCAATTCCAAAAACCTCCCGGGAGGATATTACAAAAACCACAGATACCAAGATTTATCCCAATTGGTAAAATAGTTTCAGCTTTAGCCTAAGGTACAATGAGACGGCATTGCTAAAACCACATTTTGATTTCAGGAGGTCATGAAACGTTGACAGTTTTCATAATCTTGAGTTCAACTTTTTTGATGTCACAATACTTTCTCTCTGAGGTGTCGAGGGGAAGTAAAAATATTATTACTAAATACTATGCTTAATTTACATAAAAAGTGTTATCTTTGTTGTTAGTGACGTAATAGACATGACAAGCAAAATATCAAATTTAAGATTCTGAATTAAGATTAGGATTCGATGAAATATAGGATTCGGACCATTTCTTAATTAGAATAAATATGTGGGAGCTTATTTTCTTTGAGGGAGGTTGGAAAACCTTTTAATAAAATACACTCTTACTACACCTGTACCGATCTCCACCTCCAATTCTAATAGCTAGAGGCCACAATAGCTAGAAATAAGGTGGATGGAATCTATAAGGAATTTAATATAGCAAAAAAAAAAAGAAAAGAAAAAAAAGAGGAACATTTTCAAGTTCAAGAAAAAATTTGAATTATTTGTTTAAGGTAAAACAACAAAGGTTAATAAAAAATACATGGCCTCGTAAGGCAAACTGAAGAGTGTTGAAAAACACAAAAATTATGGCAGAGACTGCATTTGCGCAGTACATTTGAGGATATATGAGTATTTCACAATCTCAAAGTGAATTTATTATATTTATAGGATTTAGTCTGGAAGGTACCTAATAATAATAAAAAATCGTTAATATAATAATAATAAAGAGCTTCAAGGCCTCTTTTAAGCGGTTAACAAAACGCCTGAATCACCTTAGTGAATTCCGACTAAACAAATTACGATAAAAATAAATTACACAAAGGTTTGACTTCCTGACATAGCTCAAATTTCTGTGGGACTATTACTTCCATCATCTTTTAAGTAATCTAGACGATTTCGACATGTTAATATTTAACATTATAATATAAAACAAAGTACTATTACAATAGAATAATGGTAATTTCTCACTAAACGAATCGGTAAAATGTTAAAGCTATAACTTATAAACCAACAAAAAAGAATTGCTTTTATAATTTCTTCAAAGAAAATACGTCTACAAAGTATTACCTATAAAAGAAACATTAAATTTTAATGTTCAAACAATTATTGGTAACCACAAATGCAATAACATTATATATTTAAACTAAATATTCCAAGCTACAAAAAGAATCAAAAAGTGGCTAACTAAATTTTACAAAGAAACTAGCGTCCAAGCGGCAAAAAGGAAATATTAAGTGTTCCATTAAACCAATTCACTTTAAAAAATAAATATTATAGTGAGAAATTACTAACGCCTACACTGAACGATTATAATCACACAATCAACTAAGTGTACAACAACTATACCCGTTAAGGGTCGTTTAAATTTTAATAAAATATATATAGTTTATATATTGCCATCCTGGAGTGATTATGTTCAAGTCCAGACCAGGATTTTTCGTGGAAGTGTTGGATATAATAGGCAACCATGTTAGCTGAGCACCAGCTTTATATAGGTCTAGTTGATGGATAAAAGGGGTGGGAGATCTTAATATTAAAAATACGTTACTTTTCGAACCCATGCTAACAGCATGGCTCTCTTGTTAGCAACCGTCAAAACTTGGTACGAGCTCAAGTCACGTAGGCTGGACACCTAGTGAGCTGGCCCTTAACACTTTAAACGCTCATCTAGTCACGTAGACCGGACACCTGGTGAGTAGACAGTTTAATATTTTGAATGGTTTGTCTGTCGGCTGGCTTGGCCAATCAGTGAAGTCATGGATCCCCCTATTGAAGTATCTTGATGATGCACCGTTCATAACTTGTCCGTCTTCTCTTCATCATATAATTCGGGGTATGGAACTCGTGCTAAGCCAGAAGATACAATGAGTGAGTAAAGCACATATTTTAAACATAGTAAGTTTTGTAACTATTTGATATTGCTGGATGTCTGAGTACTGGCATTATTCAGAGTGGTTAGTCTTGCTAGTGTTACTATTGCAGTATGTCTCTATGTATTGATTTACCTGTGAATTGCGGTCGAGAACATATCACAGGTACAATTTTATCAAGGTATGCTTCCCTTGCACCACTCTACGACACACCACTGATATATATTCGGGTTATACGCATACATACAGTACGCCAATATGTCAAGGATGAGGAAGCTTGAATTTAAAATAAGTGTATCCACATTTACGTGAAAGTAGAGTGGAAAAACCCCTCTTGCAATATACCGGATTCCAGGTGAGTGGGAGGTAAAGATTATAAATCCAACCATAGTACTCAGTTTCCCCCCCTGAATGGTGTTCTATTCCACCTCCTCACCAATACAGGTACTTTTTATTTAACGGCTCCTTTATCATTTCCACCTAATTAGTGTTAATTAATATACAGATAGTCCGAAAAGTAAGAAGACTTGTATAAAAAAAAGTGAGAGAGTCTATGGTGTCAAGCTTTGCGAAAAGTTCCATTTGAGCTACATATGCTAGCTATTTGACACACAATTTCAAATAAAAAAATAACTATTTTTAATCACCGAATTTAACTACCCGCATTTGCATATGTACTAACTACACTACTGTGTTAGGGATGAGGAAGGTTAAATTTAGAGTACGTATACCCACATTTGCGTGGAGAGAAAGTGAAAATCCATTTAAGAAATAACCACTTTCAGTACATCTGACTGGGATTCGAGCCTCGATCTCTCCTCCTCATCAGCAGGATAGTCTGTTGTGAGAGTTGTGTTTTCGACCATGTGGCCAGTGAAGTGGGTAATTACTAAATTAGCACAAATATTCATGTTACGCTCAATACTGGAAATAAGTAGATAAAAAAATGACAACTTATTCTTGAACTCTTAATCTTTAATTTAATTTTCTCACCATGTGTCTTTACTTGTTCAGGTTATTCACATTCATTTATTAATTATACTAATATGGTAGATATGAGGTGGTATATTTGAGAGAAAACGTACCAGCATTAGCGTTGGGGGCTAGAGGTAAAACATTTAGTAAAAAAAACACCCTAAATACATCCAACCGGGATTCAAGCCCTGGTTTCCCCATAACCTGCAATGCAGTCTAATAAGAGTGACGCGTTAGAATATGTGACCACAGATGTGGGTCCAAGTAAATATATTTAATGCTTTTACATTATTTCTGTCGTTGAGCCTCTTGGATTATTGAAAGTATCCATGGTAATATGTATTTACAAATATACCTACTATGTTTCATACCAGTTTCATTTTGATTAACTTAATCTAAATTATGTGTTGGAAGAAAATATCGCTAACGAGAACTAGGTGAGCGGGTGCCTAAACGCTTTCTGGCTTGAAGAAGAACTCTGCGAGTGACTCGAAAGAGAACGCTAATCTGATCCGTAGATCTAATCTGATCCGTAGACATCTCGACCAGATGGACGAACAACGCGAGTCCCATCCTCCAAGGAAGTTCACGCATTACGCCTTGCACCAACTCTCGGTGACTCACAAAGACGCCGTCCGTCACCTACCACCAGCGGCCGCACAGGAAGGTGGCGTACACGACATACCCCTGGTCACCAAGTCGGAGGATGATGGCGTTCTGGGGTTTGAGACAGACTACCGGCACGTCAATCCTCCCTTTCCCTTAAACCCCCGTCATCTTGGTCCGAGCAAGGATCGTGCCAGTGAGGAAAATAAAAAATGAAAGGCCAGCTCTTGAGCAAAATTAAAAATTGATATGATAAAACTACGTAGAACAATGAAAGAGATATCAGTAGTTGTACTGTACATTTAGTGGACATCTATAGTAGGATTTTGGTCGGTAGTGTCTTCTGAAATACCTTATTTCCCACCATAATCTTAAAAAATAAAGGCTTTTGGTAGGATAAAAGGCCTTCAAGAATGGCATTCCTTCTAAATTCAGGGTTTATTAAAGTTTATTTTATATTTAAAATTATGTCTCTAGTTTGAATTTTAATAATAAAACGTATTGATTAAACCAATGTGGCTGTTTTGAAATAATTTAGTTTTTTCTTTATTGAACGTACAACGCATCATATTCCTCAACCGTGCTAGTCTCATATTTAGTTAAACTAATGAGTTTTCTGATACGTTTGGGTCACAAACGAATACACTAATAAAGCTAATGGGGTAGGATTGAGGCTGGTAGTATTTTAGAAGAAGCTTATTCACATTTGTGTATAGAGAAAGAGTGGAAAACCGTCTAGGAATAAGCATCGTAATACACTCGGCCGGAACTCGAACCCAATAGCTTCCCATAATTATAAAACTATATAATACGAAAATGTTGCCTTTATCTGCATCCTCAGTAGTTTAGGTAACAATTTATTAAAACTAGCGGAGTTCACGAAAACTCCCCCCAAAAAAAACTGTGATTGTCTCATAAAGTTAAACTAGTTAATGGTAATTTTTTTAAAAGAAACAACGTGGGATTGGGACTTGATTAAAATAAAGATTAAACTAGGCTAATATAGACTATCATTAGCTGGAGTAGAATATTTAATAATGCGATTATATATATATATAATCGAATTATATATATATATATATATATAGTACTGATTGTCATACCCGCCTCGGTGGCGTAGTTAGATAACGCTCTAGTCATGTTGAGCTCAACTGCCGAGGACGGGGAGATCGAGGTTTGAATCTCGGTCGGGTGAACTGGGGGTAGCTTGTCTTAGATGGTTTTACACTCTCCCTCCACGCAAATGCAGGTTCACTTCCTCTAATTCAACCTTCCCAATTCCCAATCCATTTGCGTAATTAGTACTTAAAGCGTATAACCCGAAAGGTTAGTTAGACGCAGTGCTAAATAAAAAATAATTTTCATAGCTTTAGCATTGATATTTAGTACTATCCTTATCTATTAGCCAATTAGGAGTATTATTTTTTAAATTAGTGATTTAATTACAATATATTAAATACAAATAATTTGTAAAATATTTTAGAACAACATGTCTTCAAAACAACATTTAAGGTAAGGAACGAACATACATTTCATAAACATTTTAAATGTAAGTTTATTAAATTTAATTTATAGTTTAAATCATTCAACATAATTTATAGCCTTGCTTATTAATATTAACACAGATTAATAAGAAATAATATACAATGTTCATTGTATTTATATTTATATTCCAATTTAAAATTTGAGCTTTCATATTTTTATTTAATTTGTCTAAATATCACTTTGTTTAATTTTAAGGACTATTTGTCCAAATTATATTATACATTTACTGTATTCCATCAATGTTATTTAACTTAATAAATTAAAACATACTACTTATTAATTGTTTGATGTGGCTTAAGATTTACTGTAATGCAACAATCTATAACAATTATATACATATTAGCATTAATTTTGTATAACATTATTAAATTTAGCTTTCCTAACTAACGTTTAAAAGTTTTTCCAAAATTTCTAACAAGAAAACAGTTTGAGCATTAAACATGTTTGACGTTAAATGCAAAATTGAACAGTGGAGATAATTTTGTTGAAAGACATCCGTTAAAAATGCACAATTTTTTTTTAGAAAATTCCTAATACATAATTTGTCAGTTATATAAAAGTAGGTTTTTAGTCCATGTGAGTTAATATTGGAAGTTTTACATAACAATTTCCCAGCAAAGATTTATCTGATTACCAAACCCTTCCTTCACCTCTGACAAGACATCTTGTGATTGTGGGGAATGCCAGGCCTCCACCGTAGTTCGGATCCCACGTTAAACTGTAGGTCCTTCATTTCATCTCACAATCACCCTATAATTACACATTAGCGTAAAGTGCGTATAACCCGAACGGGTAGTAATACGTGGTGCTAATAATAATAATAATAATACATAACAATTTTCAAACGTAAATAAATTTAAATAATTCGCATTAACACAATCGTATACACTTTTTAATATAATTTAATAGAGTTTTAGATACAATTTAAAGAAACAATTATCATTAAACTACCACTAAATTAATTTTACTTCGTAAAATATAGACAATGTTATATTTTATCAAGAAAAAATTCCATAGATATCATATTTGAACAATCTACTAACAACAATTTTAAAACTATTTTGACTTTTCAAGTGAACTACTCTTAATATTAGAGTGAGGCATGACCGTATATAAACTAAATACCAGATATTAACAATATCCATTAATACAGTTCAGCTGTTATATCAGGTAAAGACAGATTTACATACGTGAATGGGAAAATAATAACTGTCAAACGCATCTTTTTTGAGTTCGGGAGCAAATAAAAATTAGATCCAGCATAACCTCAAGGTCAAAGATTTCAAGAATATGTTACGATACTGTATCTATATGATAAATAAAATTGGTCATAAAGATGGACTTATTTTCATTCTCAGTAAGGGTGACATAAATATGACAACCTCATTCATTCATTAGGCTTTTTTGTTCCTTAAAAAGAATAACAAATTGTAAAAATAAAATACGGTGTAGTTTTTGATTATTTTTTTAGAAAAATTTACTCTTGATGAGTGTCAAAAACTAAACAACACTGAATTATTGAAACTATTTTAAATTGTTTATGTGTATCGTGTCTTTCTGTCTGTCTGGGGATATTCACATATTTACGTACAATAATAAGGTGGCGAAAGATAGAATTTTGAAGAAATTAGTCTGAGTTTCCATGCAGGGAACACTATATATATTTAAATTATTTACACTTGCATTAAGTTGACTACTGTTAAAGTACCCGTCCAAAAGTTTGAGCTAGTTGAGAGAGTATAATTTCCAGTACATTGAACATCACTCACAGCCTTGGGAAGTAATTGGTCTACAGAACAAAACAACGTACCTGTCAAATTGTCAACATGTGTTTCAAGAGCTGTCACTCATGCTATACTCCCTGTCCACAGTTTTGAAAGTACTTGCGTAAAATAAAACATACACTTACGTTTGATCATCTAAATGGATTTTGTAATAAAGCTTACACAACCAGAACTCGTATAAATATGGACGGCATTTATTACGTTAGTAGCCAAATAACTTCTATGTAACACAGAGGCGTTACAAAATATTCTAAAAGCTGAACTAAAACAACAAATTGGATGGATCATTGATAAACAATCTTCACAGTATACTCATAAAATGAAACTGCCATGGTGTGAAATGGTTATTTTGACTTTGGCGCTAACGCTAATGGTTGAAACAAAAGAATGTGCCTTGAAGCGTGTAGTGAGCAATCTCCGTCTCACGTTTCATCTCCAAAAGATCACAATAGTCTACAGATCATATCCTATAGGTGAGAATAACACATTCCATTGTAGAAGGGGTCAACATCACAATTATATACTCTCATTAAAAATAATTTGTTTCAACTTCTTGTGCACTAAATACTATGCACTATTCTTTATGCGTTATACATGAATAATAAGCACAGCAGACAACTATACATCAGACCCACAGCCTCCAGGTTAAAATCGCTGCGCTCATTGGGAGGACTCGAGTCCTTCCACACGGGGCTCACTGCATTCAGTCTTAAGTGTCACAATCATTATCAAGAAGGCATCATTAAAAACAGAACACTTTAAAGATTGGTGTGTTAGAGAGTAGGCAAATATTGCCTTTTAATATCTGTAAACCAGCTTTCACAAATCTAGGTTCAGGAAGCGGCCCCACCCTCCTTCCCAAAAACCAACCTCCTAAACGAGCCTACTCAGAATGCAAACTACAAAAAATCCTAAACACATTTTTTTTTGTTCAAGTTATGTTTGCAAATACTCAAGCTGTAAAAATTCTTTAAATACCGTTGACTAGTTAATTGTCTAAAAATGGTTTGTTCATTAAAAGGGGGTAGAGAAGTGAATTGGGAAACGCGAGGGGCGTGATTACTGGTACTTGAAATATTGTGTTCGAGCAATCACCTCTGGGAACTTGCTCTCCAACTTGTAACCCTTACAACGACTAATTTGAACGTGAGTAGTTTCCCTTGGAAGTGCTGTTCATCACTGAGGGATGTAACTAGCACTCCCCAGTGGCCAAGGACTCACTCAACCTGTTTCATGAAGCGCAGCGAAATTCCCATGGGTGAGTATTTTGTGTTTCCTTGTCCAACAGCCAATGTACAGTGAAATTCAGCATTAAAATCCTTAAAAGGAGTATTTTAACTAGATTTGGGTCGAATTCACTACCTATTTAACAGATTCGATTTTCTAATATGGTTCTTAATTTTACTTGTGAGTCCCGATACTCAAATTCAATTCAAATGCTGGTAAAAATGAAGAAAGTAGGAAATACAAATAGTAGCTAAATGTTTTATTGTTGTTATAATGCATTCATTATAACATTAATACATCCTATTAAGGTTAGGTGCTATTGCACGTGAGATTAGGGCAGTATTTTTGAAGTTTTTATAGCATAAACATTTTTTTTGCCAAAATAAATCTAATATTTCTTCCATAGAAACAAAGAATTTAGTTTTCTTCATATGCTAATCTCAACAGTTCTTGAATATCTGTCAACGGTGTCCTGGAATTTAAAGACAACTTTTCTCTTTATTTAAAAGTTTGTCACCAAATGCTGCTATGCTCATGACAGATATTCAACAACTGTTGAGATTAGGATGTGCAGAAAACTAAACCCTATGTTTCTACAGGAGAAATATTTGATTTATTTTGGCCAAAAAATGTTTATGCTATAAAAACTTCAAAATTAATTCACTAAACTCGTGCTCATTGGGGTATGTGTGTAGTTGTCAAGTTTGTCCTATAATGTTAGGGTTGTACCACCAACACGCAGTGTTAACAGCTATAAAACAAACTCCAATTAAAACAAATTAATTTTATTTTACTCATATCTTAGATTCCATATTTTATATAATATTTGAATATAGAATATTTTCAAGGATTAGAGGATTCAAGAGTATTATTCTTAATTTTAAGCAAGCGTGAAACTGATTGTTTTTGACGATTGTGATGAAATTTACAGTAAATGATGTCAACTGCGGTAGAATGGAAGAAGAATATTTTGCTCAACGCAACAGCTTTGGAATAAAATGGATTGACATCAATGTTAGAAATATCCGTTTCATACTGTTGCTGAAAGATAAAAAAGAGACAATATTTCTGGCTGTTGGGTGGATACACACAAAAGAAATTTTACTCGAGGTACTATTTTACATGTCTACATATTATCTAAGTTTATTTAAGTAGTACGTCTTAGGCCTACTACCCTTTCGGATTATAGGCATATGTAGACTACCAATTATAATAATGTTTTAAGGATAAGGAAGGTTAAATTTGGAGGAAGCGTAATCACATTCACGTGGAAGACCATTTAGTAAAAAAACACCTTCACTACACCTGACTAAGATTCGAACGCCAATCTCCCCGTCATCAGCAGTCTAGTCCATTGAGATAGTGATGCCTTAGACCATATGGTCACTGACGTGGGTATTATCTAAGTACCAGTTTTAGCAGTCCCCCCTTTCCTACTCTCGCAAAAGGCTGGACGGCAAATGACTGGGAGATCATGGCTTGATTCCAGTCGGGTGTACTGAGGGTGATTTTCCCAAGATCATTTTCCTCTCTCCACAAATATGTGGGTACATTTCCTCTAAATTCAACCTTCCTGCTCCTTAACCCATTAGCGTAATTAGTAAATAATAATATAACCCAAATGGGTAGTAAGACGCAGTCCTAAAAATAATCATAGAGGTATGTGTGGATAAGGTAGTATTTAGAGGGAATGTACCAGCATTTGGGAGGAGTTAGGGCTTGAAAACCTTTTAGTGAAAAAACAAACTTATATACTGGCTTTCACTAAGCTGCTTCCTAGTCTACAACCAGAAAATGCGGCTACATTTCCTCTAATGTGCTACTTTCCACATCTACTAAACCTTAATTTTAATTAAGATATAATTATTTATTAATTACTCTATATGCTTACAGCCCAAACGGGTACGAATATGTGGTAAAAGAAGAAAACCTTGCTAGCTCCCTCCTTTTACCCCTCTATGTCACCTTTCCTGCCTCCTCTATCTTCTCCTCCCAATTCATTTCTTGAAAAAAATGTTTAAGGTAACTTTATATATTAAAAAAATGTGTGCAAGCACCATAAGGATCCAATTAAAAAAATAGCCTGTAATTGGACCTGTGATTCCTTATAAATTTGAAATAGAGTCCAATTTTCATAGGAAGGGCCATTTAAAAGCAAAAAAGAACGCTGAATATACCATCACTCGACTTATGAATATAGGAGAATATATTTAGCAACGTTTCTAGCTTTCAGGTAGGGTCTCTTCTTATAATAATGGGGTCCACTCTTCAATCGAGCTCTTGTATCAATAAAGCAGAGGCATTCAACTTTTTAAGGTCAAAGAGCACAAGTTTCTATCGCTTGTTGGCTCGCGGGCCGCAACACTTTACCGATAATATTGGGATTGAACACTTTGGTATATTATTTCTCTTTCGGCGTCCCTAGTTTTTCAATGGTGATGAGCGAATACGAACACTCCCGAGTATGTCCGAACGCACCCGAAATAGTAAGCTCTCCCTTGTCTACTAGAGCAGTCATTTGCCGGCTCAAAGTTAAATTTGTATAAAAACCTAATATTTTTATTCACGAATACAGAAAAAATTAGTTTGAAAAATAATTTAAAATACGTATTTATTTTATTATTTTATTATGTAAAATATATATCTGTATCTGTCATTTTTTTTTCTCTAGAAATAATTTTATATTTTTCATGGACCGGCGGGTCACAAAAAATGTTACCGTGGACCGTAATTGTCCCGCGGGTTAAATGTTTAAGGGACATACACTAAATTATTATTATTATTATTATTATTATTATTATTATTATTATTAGCACCACGTCTTACTACCCGTTCGCGCTATACGTTAGTGTGTAATGTTTAATGGTAGGATGATTATGAGATGAAGTAAAGGACCTACAGTTTAACGTGGGATCCGAGCCACGGTGGAGGCCTAGAATTCCACACATTCACAAGTTGTGATTAATACACGTCTTGTCAGGGGTAAAGAAAAGGTTTGGCAATCAGATAAACCTGTGCCGGGACCGAGGATTGAATCCCGGACCCACATCCCAGGAGCCCAGCATTAAAATGTTCACCATCGTTATATCTCTTTTCCACAGCTGTTCAAACCTCGTGAGAAGGGCACACTCCATCTACCTGAACGCCTCAACATAATATTCGTAGCCCCCAGTGCACAAGAGCTTGATGACGTCATAGGACGTATAGTAGTCCCTTTCTACTACCAGGTGTTCGCACTCTTTGTGGGAGAGCGAGTGTTGGCGTATGAAATATACGACCCCCACATGGGTGCCAAGGTGGTCCGTCAGTTGGACCCTGGGTGGACCATCCCTTTGAGCGAGGCGCAGCTGTTCTCCACACGAACGGACTTGCAAGGAGTCAAACTAAGGGCTGGAATACAACAGGTCAGATATAATACACTGGTATCCTTATATAGTCAGGTCACAAAAGGTCATTTCTAATACACTGATATCCTTGTATAGTCAGGTCACAAGAGGTCAAATATAATACATTGGTATCCTTGTATAGTCAGGTCACAACAGGTCAGATCTAGTACACCGGGATCTTTGTATAGTCAGGTCACAACAGGACAGATATAATACACCGGGATATTTGTATAGTCAGGTCACAACAGGTCGGATCTCACCCACCGGAATATTTGTATAATCGGCTCACCACTGGCAAGGGATTAATTTTAGTCCCATGCTGTCGTCATACGCCAACCATCTGGTCAACTTTGACAAATGGTTTTTAAATTTGAAAGTTGTAGGATATAATTTTGTAATTTTTCTAAATTGTTAGTTACTATATATTTATTACTTTGTAATATAGAAAAAATGTTGTATTCGTGACAATTTTTGACCTTCAGATTATAATGAACGTTTCATTTGTCATGTACTGTGAATTCCTTTCTTTAACACCGTGTCTTATTACCCATTCGGGTTATATATTAATCATGCTAATCATTTTAGAGATTAGGAAGGCTATATTTAAGGGAAGTGTACCTGCATTCGCGTCGAGGGATAATGGAAAAACATTGGGGAAAATCCACCCTCAGTACGCCCGACTAAGATTCGAACCTCAACCTCCCCATCATCGGTGGTCTAGTCTATTGCGTGAGTGATGCCTTAGAGCATGCGCCACTGAATTAGGTAAAATAACTCCTGAGATTATTATTCTAAAAACAACAACTACTAAAGTAAAATTGTATTTATTTTGACCAAGAAAGTTTTTTATTTAACGTTTATTTAGCGTCCCATTTTATTCTACCTTAAGTTTCTCGAAAGTTGTGGAAAACCATCTGAGCTCTCCGATCTTGACTCCGGCTGAGGTCTATCTCGAGACTAGGTGTGCGCTAGAATAATTGACTTTTCCCTGTAAGAATAGGTGCGATACCAGTCCAAGTGAACTGGGTGTTCGCTCCCCAAATACCCCACCCTCTTATTTCAATACAAATGTCAAATAACCTAAATAAGATTTACATTTCTAATTATTCTATATTTTGATGCACTAGTAAATAACAATAGCTTATCTGGGTTACATCAATAAGTATCTCAGTTTTTTTGAGAGATTACCCAGTACTAAAGTACCTTTGCCCAAGAGAAACCCGTATGTGTTAAGCAACTAATCATACATCCTTTTCGAGAAGGCTTTTTAAATGTGACATTTAGTCCGCATGCCCACCAATGCGGGTAGTATTGTTTAAATCTCAACCGTCAAGACTATCTTCCCTGACACCTCACATGTGATTAAAAACACAGTTTAATCTTAAGCCAACTCACAAATAAATGCTTTAACCTTGTAAAATTAAATCCATTTATATAATTTATCAACTTGAAACAACATATTTACCAGGTTGATGAATATTTAACTATTTTAAGTAATATTTCAACCAAATCACCATGAAAACATCATAATGGAGTGAGGTGTGTACATGAATTTTCCTCTTTTATCGGTTAATTAACTTGAATTCGATTTCTGGTATTGGCCTAATATGTTTTACGATGAAAATAGCTTCTGATATTAATATTTAATTATTATCAACTGGGATTTACACTCAGTTCGTATAACAAAATTTAATGTTTAGTAGCCCCTAAATTATTATTATTATCATTAGCACCTTGTCTTACTACCCATTAGGGTTATACGCACTTAAGTTAATGTGTAACGGTAGGGTTATTGCGAGATTAAATGTAGGACCTACAGTTCAACACGGAATCCGAACCACGGTGGAGGCCTGGCATTATCTACATTCACAAGTTGTGATTAATACACGTCTTGTAAGAGGTGAAGGAAAGGTTTGGTAATCAGATAAATCTGTGCCAGGACCAAGGATTGAACCCCGGACCCTGCTGGTACAGTTTATAAAATATTATAAACTACCTGCTTATTATTATGTAAACATTAATTTCTATTAATCAATCAAGTTTCAGATTTCCCCTGCAATAATAATGATGCCAACCACCGGACCCACTAAGATTTCGGGGTACATTTACGAAGTTTGGAAAGAATTGGAGTGTCTCCTCAATTTCACGTGAGTACTAACGTAGCCATTGGCGTGACGTGAGATTATACAAACATACGCACCTGTGATGTGTTATTATTCCCTCTAAATTATATTTGCACAAGATGCTCTACTTATTTCATATGAGAAGATCGATACCCGGCCAATGAATGTTCTTAGCGATGAAAATAACTCCCAAGTACAAACAAGCTCTGCTTACCCTGGCTTAACCCACGGGTACATTGATTCGAGTGAATTAATAAAAGATACGTAAAGCCTTACCAGTATATTTAGTCTAAATTGAAGTAACCTCCAGTTCCTGTTTAAAGGGAACTCTAGAAATTTTTATTAATATCTTTCATGAGGACACAAGTCCGCTACTTTTACCTTGAAAGGTACAAGTCATAGCTACTAAGCTATGGTCCCACGTAACAATGCAGGTTAAGTTTGAAAACATTCAGGGTAAATGAAGGGAACATAATTATATAAAGTTTGCTTGTAAAATGGACGAAATATGCGAGATTCTAAATTTGGGTTTTGATTCCTAAACATCTTCTCTGATACCAGAACGGATTTCAAAAACTCTGTGGATTCTTATTGGGGCAGCAAACAACCGGACGGAAGCTGGAATGGACTGATTGGAATGCTCCTCAGAAGAGAGATTGACGCCGCAGTGACCGGCCTGTCAACCACGCACGAGCGCCGGAAAGTGATAGACTTTACTTACACGACCTATGTACGCTCGTGAGTATGGCGGTAGGGTCGCTTATAGCATTGTTTTATAGGATTAGAACAGGATCGTGCTAAGAGATGCGGGTAGTGAGGGAGTTCAAATTCCTTCTCTCCCTGTGCAGTGCCGCTGAAACCGGTAGATTCCATAATCAACCACAAGGAGCAAGGGATTCTTTTTAAAAGCTAAGTAAAGATTTTAATATAATATTTAATTTATGTGACTTTATTGATTAATTAAATTTTTAATGTAAATACTATATTCTTATATAATTCAAAAACAACAATTTACCATTTTGTATTAACTTTTTAATACCTTAAGATTTTTCTAAAACCAAACTAATGTTCTATTTAAAGCTACTATTGAATTTTTATTACTCTGCTTTAAAAAAATTAATTGTGTATTATATACAATTCTTCAAAAGGTTCTAAATATTTTAACTCAATTAATACAGCCAAATAATTAAGTGTTTAAATATAGTTTTTAATTTATAATTAAATCAAATAATTTTTGTGTAATTTTAATACCAATGTAGCTGGTTTTTATTAACCTAATATAAATGTATATATTTTACTGTAAATAATTTATCATAATAATTATTGACTAAGACTGTATAGCAAATTTTAATTAAACAAACAAACTATATTCTAAATTTGTTCCTTCTTAAATACTATAGGCTCCTCATTCTACAGTGATTAGAATGTTTTCTAAAATGATAATTATTGTTTTATTTCTTAATGCTTAAGACATTAGCTTATTAAATCTTAAAAAAACATATATTAGCACCTACAATCCCCTTAAATTATGTTTTAAAAACAAGTTTGAATAGTTACTCCATGTGAGATTTAAGGTTTAAAAATTCCCTTACCAACACTCCAACGCATTTATACCCCTAAAATTCCTATCCTTAGCTCCAGCTCTCAAATAAAAAAAAATCTGGTTAAGGCCTTAAAAATTTACCTTAATCTTTATAAACTTACAAATTAAAACGCATAAGACTTAATTAGATCATATAGAATAGTCGTGATAAGAAGGTAGATATAAAAATACAACAAATTGATTTCAAGATTTATAAAGATACATATCAAGATATTAGTTTTTCGGCGTTGATACTATTTGTCAAAAGTGACAGTGTCAGATTACAAGTTTTGACTTACGATTATGATTAAAGAATCCTTATATCCATTATATACATGCCTTCTTATGACAACCTCACTTCATACAGTAGGACTAATCCGCCAATAAGCTATACTCTAATATATGACTGAAAACCTATTTTGAGAATAAAATGCAAAAGTTTGAACATTAATAACATATTGACTTTACTTAGCATTGAATGGCCATTTTAGGGTAGCAAACTAACACAACTTGATTACGTAATTAATTTTTAATACATATTTATAAGATTAATTTTGTTTATTTACAAGTATTTTTATTTTAATAACCTAAAAATTACATATATTATTTACATATATGGAGAACACTAACACCAGCTCCGAAGAAAACAACTACAGCATAATAAAATTAAAATAAATTTAACGTGGTTTACATGTGGGATAAAGACTATTCTTACTTAGAGGTCGGATGGGAAAGCTATATGAACCCAAAATTTGCCCCAAATGGGTATAAAACATCCAGAAACAATTTTATATCTTGAGATAAAACATGTATAATGAATAAGACCCCTTTAACTGTGAAGAAAGACCATAGAAAAAGCTAAATATATAAATAATAATTTAAAAAAAATGCTCTTGGAGATGTGTTACAAACAAGGAGATTATCGAGGTGATGTTACTCAAATTTAAAAATAAATGAAATTTAAATACACAAGTGAAAAAAAAAACTGTGAGCGAGTCAGTCACCTGCATCCACTGACAGCATAGCCGACATTTCAGTATAGTACCTCACCAGATGGCGTTGTTGCAGCTAGTTTTTCCAAATTATAATTTTAAGGTCCATAGCTAATAATAAAATAACTTATTCATTCTAAGAATAAGAAATGGGGGACTAAATGAGAAGGGATGCATCCACATAAGCGTAGAGTGTTCATGGGAAACCACACCCAATGCGACAAGCTGAGACTCGATTCTCGACTTCCCTATTACAGAAATTCCCTCTAATAAAATAAAACAACTATAAAATCACCTATGCAGCTGCGCTATTGCTATCGACGGCAGCATCGAAAGTCAAAACTATCAACACCTTCGCCATCTTTTGGCGAACGATTGAAATGCCTCAGCTTTAGTGGACGCATGCGCAGAAATTTGTTGGAGTAACAGGGCAAAGTTAGAGCGGCGCATTCGTTACAAAGGACCAAGAAACGAACAGATTTGTCCAACAACCAAATACAAACCAGCACATTACAAATGTTTCTTGACTTCCCTTAGGCCTAGTACTATTTAAGATATCGGTTACCTACTCATATTCATGATAATGTTAAAATTCGCCCAATCTACTTCATTGGCCACATGGTTTGAGGCGTCACTATTACGATATACTGGACTGTCGATGATGGGGAGATAGAGGTTAGAGTCCCGGTTGGGTGTACTAAGAGTAGCTTTTTTCGAAATGGATTTCCACTCTTCCTCCACGCAAATGTGGGTAAACTATATCTAAATTCAACTTTCTTCAACCGTATCTTATTTGCGTAGTTAATACATGTGTATAACCTGAACAAGTGGTAAGACGCGATGATAAAAATAAATAAATAATTTTACGTTTGGCTTGAGAAATAATTGTTTGTAATCAACACAAAGAAACCACAAACAAAATGGTTTTATATCTATGCCATCCTAAATTTTCATAAATTATGTATTCTTGGCACCCTCAGACTTAACTCATTGGAACTTTTGATTAAAATAAAAACAATCATTTATGAATCGAAAGTTTTGGTTTAGTTTAAATTATTTGTGGCCTCCCAAATCAAACCGGCCCACCGGATAATTTCCCAGTATCCCAGAGGCCCATAACCAAACAATATTAAGACATATTACTTTCCCCTTTAGTCATAAAATAACTTTTACATTAAAAATATATGAGAAAATAAACAATTCCTTTTAAAGTTATCGTTCCATAGATAGTTCAGTCGTAAAATGATGCACTTCTGTGTTTTTCTATCATCTGGGGTGGATTAAGTTAGTTGGTTCTGGGAGAAGCCATTAAAAGTTGCAGCCCGCCAGGCTGAAAGAAAAACAAGAGTGTCACCAAACTCGTTAAATTTTACCATATATTTTGTCTACATCAAAACACTCCTTCAGGCTCTTTGCTTCACCAAAGAAATTTGTCTACTGCAGATGCTAGTCTTATTAAGATAAATTCTCAATTGAAACTTGAGCGTATGTCATGTGCTTTAAGGAATTATATATTGTCTGGTGACTACTTCGGGGGACGCCTGGTCTAAGGCGTCTCTCTCGTGTTGGAATAGACTGCCGATGACAGAACTATGGAGTTGATAATCCCGGTCAGATATACTAAGTGTGGTTTTCCCTAAATAATTTTCTACTATCCCTCCACGCAAATGCGGGTACACTTCCTCTGAAAGTAAACCTCCCCATCCATAACTTACTAGCGTAATTAATACATATGTGTATTTCCAGATTTGGTAGTAAGATGTGATGCTAATAAAATTATATATAAGTATATATAAATACATATACAAATATATAAGTATATTTAAATATATACATACATAGACAAATATATATAATATATAAATATGCATTTAATTATGTATTCATATTTATTTTTATAAGAATATATTTGTATGTATTTTTTAAATTATATAAACATTTATTTATATCTTGCTATTAATATACATGTATATGTCTGAGGGTTCACACTAAGCTGTGTAAATTGTAGCTCAGCTCATGTTAAAAGTATTAAATTTAATTTCCTCAAGGCCAGTAACCACACTTTAACTCAAATATTGTAAATATACAAAATATAATTTACACCATAGACTTTTCTATTTATAGTTTATAAACCATACCGCATGCTGACTAAAATTAAATAAAAATAAATTATTTGTTTTTAAAATAAGGTAAGAGAATAATGGTAGTGTGAGCATACCATAAAAAAAATAGTTTCCTAAACTGTGGGTCGTTACCTCTCAGGGGCCATGCTCTGGGAGTTGCAGCAAATATTGGGAGAGTAAGTTAAATTTTTACTATACAACTATCAACATCACAAAACATTACAAACAATCATTCTCCATTTATTTAACTTATTGTATGTACAAACATCGTCCGCTATACATACATACATATATACATACATATATACATACGTACATACATATATTACATACATACATACATACATACATACATACATACATACATACATACATACATACATACATACATACATAAATACATACATAATGATAGCGGTTCCCTTACGATGTAGGCAAAAAACTGTGTGTATAACTCAAAAAACAACTCCGTACTTGATCAATCCTCACTAACTTTCTCCACATTTCCGTATCTTTGCATACGGTACTCCCTTCGTTCCAACAACATATATACACCGAATAATCTTTAAAGCTCACACATTCATCTAAAATATTTAGCGACTTTTACATGCCCTGCTTCTTCCTTTTGATCAACACAATATACCTTCATATATGTGCCTGATCACTCAATTCACACTCATCCTCTTGACATGCCTAAACCAACGAGAAAACGTATCTTTAACATTGACCGATCGGATTCCCTTTCAAACCACACTCCTTCAGAACCCATTCGCGTTAATCTAACGCTTATCAGGTGGTCCACTATTCTGAAAAGTTTGAGAAACACCTCCTTATTTCTTGTGTTAAAATGTATCTATAAATCAAATAGCTCTACAGAGATCTGTATATTGCTGTAGACCTGGCTTTGACCCCATAAAATTGAACTGAAGACTTTTTATTTACACTGTTACTTTCATTATAATTACATTCATACTATAAATGGTTCAATTAATTTAAACTCATTCTTTTAATATTTATCCCTTAAGGTTCCTTTATTATTATTATTATTATTATTATTATTATTAGCACCACGTCTTACTACCCGTTCGGTTTATACGCACTTACGCTAATGTGTAATAGTAGGGTGATTGTGAGATGAAATGGAGGACCTACAGTTTAACGTGGAATCCGAACCACGGTGGAGGCCTGGCATTCCCCACATTCACAATATGTCTTGTCAGATGTAAAGGAAGGGTTTGGTAATCAGATAAATGTGTGCCGGGACCAAGGATTGAACCCCGGCCGCCAGCACAGAAGTCTGACACCTTACCCCTAGACCGCCAGGTCACCAAGGTTCCTATAGTAAGGATCAGTTTCATAGTCAAATTTAGTACGCCTCAAGTGCGGTGCTACTCTAAGTACATGACGACACCTACTTAAACCAGAATGGAATGGGCCAGTTTCTTATGCGAGAACGGCCCATTCCATTCTGGTTTAGGTAGGTGTCGTCATGAACTTAGAGTAGCGCCGCACTTGAGGCGTACTAAATTTGACTATGAAACTGGCCCTGAGTGACATAGTCAATACCGTCACACGAAGACACAAACAGTATTTTCTTTGATCACTACGTATGACTATAATGATATTACAAACTTAATTTAAGATATATGGATCAGTAAGGTTGTTTTAAAGAACGTGCATGAAGATATGATGGTAAGTGATAAGATATATAAGGCATTCACGAGCTAAGTTTACCTGAATGACAGCTCGAAATGTTACTAGAAGTAATCCCTAATATATCACTACACCAAACAGCTGACATCTATCACTGTGGATGACTGTAATGAAAACAGATGGAAATATATTAATGTGATAGTTAACCACAGTAATTTAGGCCAATATTATTTATATATTTATTTGAGGTCGGACACAAAGTTTATTTATAGTTTTATTCCTCTTAAAAAAATATTCACAACACTTTCACAAAACTTTTAACGAAAATAGCTTCAAAATGGCGACTGACAAATCTAAACCATATGAATGAACATAACGGTAAACAAGTTTTTTACAATGATGCGGACACGCAGTTGATGAAAATACTTTATTCAGTTAAATATTTCAAAATACAATAAAATAATCATAAAATCATGTATTGTATGTAAAAAAAATGACAACAATTTTCTCTTTTCCAAGTAAATACGATGCCTGTATTAAAAGGTATTGATGTATGCACTATATTACACAAAATCAGTAACGTTCCAAAACGAAAAATAAGTACTTTTAATTATG
>CABFOW010001155.1:9237-33053 GCA_902141385.1 Timema californicum | reverse complement strand
AAAAAAAAGAGAGAAAAGAAAAAAGATTTATAACCTCCACGAAAAAAAAATAAAGAAAAAGTAATAATTTACACAAAAAAAAAAAAAAAAAGAGGAATATTTATGTTCACCAAAGAGTATTAAAATCAACTACCTTATTTCCCAGACCTCCATTTATATATTATTATTTATATATTTACCTATAGCTCGGATACTATTGGTTTTATAAAAATATATTTCAAATAAAAGTTTTTTTATTATCAATGGTCCTACAACTTTCTTATGATAAGTTATTTAGTGTCTCAAAAAGTGGTGGAGATATGAACGAAATTATAAATTTCTAATTAGTCGAAAAGTATCCTCAAAGTAATTTTAATGTAAAAATGAGATTAGTCATTTTGTTCGATGACGTTTAGGTTGTCAATAGAATCCCGGCCAGGTGTAAGTCAGGTTGCTCAACACTTTACTTCCAAGCAAATGCAGGTTCACTTAGTTTAGATGCTATCCTACCCTGTCAGTGTAGTAAATACGCGGGTATGTCGGATTCTTGTTGTGAATTTACACGTTCGTCGAAAGACAATAGCAGAATAGAAATGGGGTCACGTGACGAGCTTTAAAACAGATCATAAAAATTTCCGTCTCATTGGCATGATCTGTTCTACTAAATTTCAACTCATCTCTATTTAGTCCGTTTTGCCTGAGAACCTATCAATTCTCAAAACCAGTCATTTTAAATATAATTCCCTTGCACATTTGAAACTGCATGTGCTGTAGAGCTAAAAACAAGCAGACAGCGGTTGTTACGTGGAGATTTGAAATAGCCTGTTAATGGAAAGCGTGTGTATTGGATTGTACCACGACACTGCATTATAATTTGAAAACACTCGTAACGACAATCTAAAACAATGGTTCCCAAACTGTGGTACGTACAATTATTACCGGTGGTATGCCATGAGAAATCAATCAAAGAAAAAGAAAATCAAAAGTAGCAAAAAATATATGGCCTCATAAAATCTTATAAATATATGGCTCCCAAATCCAACCAAACTTATAAGAAATTTAACCAGTGGTTGTAGGGGTGGCAACATTGGTTCAAGCTCAGATATCTGGTGCCACCTCGCAGTCTGTGTTATTATATCCATGCGCACCGTTAAATATTTACCGAGAATAGTAAATATTCAGCATTATCTCGATGGAGCTCCAAATTGCGGAAATTGATGGTTATGATAAGCCATTCGAAAAATTTGGGAACTGCTGATCTAAAATAATAATATCTATCCATTAGAGAATAATATCTATTGAAAACAAGATTTTTTTAAAAGTATGCATTGCAATGCATTCTGGGTCACCTAACAGCTGGTGAATTGCAGCGACACTCAAAGAGATTCTGTAATATATTTTCGGCGAATGAATTAAGCTTTATTCAGACGCAAAGAAGAGAAGGAAATGTTTTTGGTATCGTATGCCACCAGGGTTTGTCAGCTAAACATTCCTGATTTTCTACTGGCAGTGGCCAATGTGTAACCATCTTCTGAGGTTGGGACACTATGTAGGTGCAGTTACTTTACCCCGATGAGATGACGTAATGACAATAATTATGATTATGCGGTGCAAATAAAAGTCTTAAACTTATCTTTAAACTATTTTATCAGCATTTTAGAAAACATTCTAAATTATCAACTGAAGTAAAAAACGTTATTAGTAATAATGGATAAGATTTTAATAGTTAGTGTTGAGTTTAATGTCAATTTAAAGTTAATGGAAGATTATGAGCTCGAGAAGTCAAACTATATAAATTATACAATAAGGCACAAAAATATATCTTAAATATGTACACAATAAAATAACATGAAACACAGTAAAAACAAATACGAATTTTAAACTATATAACTGAACATTAGACCAATTTAATTTCGTAGCATTTGGCTACAAGGAAAAAGAGAACAAGTCAACGATAACAAATACTCACCCCATTTCACCATCCTAGCGGTGCTGTACTCTGAACCGAGAGAGACGACAACACTGCCGACAGCAATTCCACCGCACAGACAACTGACCAGCTCCGCCTAAGAATCTAAACGCGCCTACTAGAGGTCGCCATGTGCTAAAGCTATTCCAAAGAACTTGAGAAGAAAAGAGATATCAGTCCCAAATAGTGCCCGAACATTCCAATTGCTTCGAGAAATGAATAGAAGCTCGTCTTGTCACTCGCATTTCCTTCCCGGTGTATTATATTCCTTGGTTCCCCTCTCTTATTTTCCTTTGTTCCGTGTTCCCTGAGTTTTGCAAATCGTATATAAGACCGGCGTAGGAAAGCGTCCGGCACTCTTGAACATTGATAGGACTTAATTGGACGAAGCCGGGGACTTCAGCATTATTTATAAAATGTAAGGGTAAATTTATTTTCGGTGTAAATATTTTTTATTTTTCAAAATTCTCTTTTGGCTTGTTATTATTTATACTTTTCAAATTAGTAACTGTTTGAATCTGATAAAACTTAAATTTTTCACGTTGTATTTAAATAGTCTAGTTTATTTATATCAGTCTAGTTTGTAAGGATAAATTTTGGGATATCACTATTGAGCTGATAGATAAAAGAAAAGAGGATCTAAAGTATACATTTTGAATCTCGCCTTTTTTATTATGCTGGTTAGATTTTTATTGTCTACGTAATGTTTAATTTAGATGTTATTATTAATTTTTCTTGCTTACTATCCTGTATTGTTAATATTGTGATTGATAAATTTAGGGTTATATGATTTTAGTTTATGATGGGTTCTAGTAGAAATCTGTAGACGATGCTCATTTTGATTAGTTGAATAATTATGAATAATAGAATGCAGACGTTAGATAGTCACATGGTTCGTATTAGGATAGTATTGAATAACTTCGTATACAAAGTTCCGCGAAAAATAATAAGCTAAATGATTCTTTGTTGTATATATTCTAAAAAATTGTTATTTAATTGAAAGTAAGACAATCTTAAATTAAATCCTTCTAGCTCATTGCAGATTGTGAATTTAATGAAGATCGTAGAAGCTATAATACATTTCTACGTAATACTTTTAACTTGTTACATAAATATATATATAACTATTTATTTAATTCTGATATTTATAATAAACATATACATGCACGTCTTGCAATTTATTTAATGTTATTGTTAGTGAAAATACCCTTAGGTTTAGAAACTATATCCGTCCTTCCTTAATTTCAAATATTATTATATTTATATTTCTGGAGACCGACCGTCATGTTTTTCTCACACCTGGATTGAGTTACGTGCCCTGGGTTTCTTTTGTGCACCCAGCATTCAAAACTATTACTCATACAACTCACTCCTATTGCTTTCGTTATCATATTAATTTATTTTTATGAGATTTGGACCCTCTTTTGTAGGATTTTGAGATATTTAGGGTTCAATTTTATGAAGTTAGTTTGAACTCTCAGAGTGATTAATAATGAGATTAATATGATTTTATTGGATTTTTTAAACACTATAAGAAACCAATAAAGTTTTTATAATTTATTAAAAATATTTTAAAGTAAAAGGATATTTTATCACAAAAAATATAAAGTAAAGATATACATAATGTTGACTAGAAATGTTCTATCAATTTTAAAGCTAGAGACATTTGATACAATTTTTTGTAATGTAGTAAGTATCTCAATCTTATAATCTTCGATCGACTTTAATTCGAGAAAAATACCTTTGACACTGCCGGGAATCGAGCCTGGGCCCTATAAATTAGTAGCCAGGACCAAGAGGCCTGTAACAAAGCATGGTGACTCCACCTCTCCCTATCTCTTGCAGACTATATTGGAAGGTTCATCTCTCGACAACGTCCTGTGGGTTGATGACACGGCGTCGGGCATGGAGATGGTTTGCAACAGTAGCTTCGCCTTCTTGACAACATATCGCCTCTCGGACAATCTCTTAACGAAGGAGTCAGGCCCACCATGTAACCCCATCTACCTCCAACTGAGCAACGTCAAGGACCAACTCGGCATCGGGGTCCGCAAGGATTGGCCCTACCTGCGACTCTTCAATTACTAGTGAGAACCCATGGTGATGGTCCTTTGGTTAGAGCTCTAACCAGGAATATTTCTGTACACTATTTCCGTTTAGTCTTCTTCCATGCAAATTCCGCTTAATTCCCTTATTATTAAACATCCCCAAAATAGATTTGATATAATTCGTTAGCAATTTCTATTAAAAAAATCACACATAGTTAGTGTTGTTTAAATAGGTATTTTTCACTTCGAGTCGAGTTTGTATGAAAACAAGTTTTTTTTTAAATTTCGAGTAGTATGGATCAGGGCTGTCCAACTTGAAGTTAGCTAAGGGCCTCATTTTATATTCCTAGATAGTGTGAGGGTTGCACACGTGGAAATTAGGCCTATAGCAGTGTCAACAAAAAAAAAATTCTAGTTTATACTTTGAACAATCTCATCAGTCTCTTTAGTGTACGGTATTTTCAGTTTTTGGATCAATTAAACAGATGAATGTTACACGTTAAGCCTATATACTAATAATTAATATATCACATTAAAAATATTACAATGATTACAATACAGTACAGCACAGCAAATAATATACATAATAAGTACTACCCAATTTAAGTCTGATCATGTTTAAGTAATTTCTGGATAACATTTGTTTTTAACTTTTCTAATGCATCGTGGGCCGTAAATATGCAGCCGAAGGCCGTATGTGGCCGGCGAGCCTTCAGTTGTACAGGTTTGCTATAGTGCATTATTTGTACAATAAATATTTCAAGTCGAATTTATGTAATAGCTCTATGTATAAACCATTAATAAGTAGATATATTATTTTTTGTAATTACAATTTTTTGTGTGAAAAAATTACAACCATAAACATTCGAATTTTTAAATAAATTTAATGTAACTATACATTTTTAATCAGACAAAATAAATTATTAAAGGACTCTATTTGACATGAGATTATATTTTAAAACTGAATAAAATGGATTAAATTTAGGAGTTTTTGAGGAAAAGATAGAAAATTCCAAATACTGGAATTTTTTGAGTTTTGTAAACATCTTTAGGTCGAGTCCAGCCAGATACTATAAAAATCGAATGAAATTCGAATTTTTGAGAACTTTCACATCTCTACTCTACTATTAATACTCGTATAATAATATATAATTATTGTTGAATGATATTTTTTGTATAGTATCAAAGTTTCTTTCTACCAAAATCCTAATGCGGATGACACACCAAATGAGTTTAGCTTGATAGTCGACATGCATTCACAAATAAATCAATACAATTCTATCGGTTGAAATATATTCAAGTGTGCTTTGAAAATATTTCCCCAACGAGCTTACTCTAATTTAAAGGCTGCCTCTAAGTGCAGAAATACATAACTAAAAGCTTAGGAGAGTTTTCCCAAATAAAAATCAAGTTAATACGTGTTTTCTATCTAGAGTGAAACAAAAACATACCAACACAAAAAGGTCTACACGCATTTTCGTGGGATGAGAGTAGGAAACAATATTTTTGAAAAAATATCCCAAGGTAGACCCGAATGGAACTCGAACCTTTTTATCTCTATCATAAGCAGGCTAGTCTAGCACGAGAGTAATGCACGAGATCATTCGGCCACTGAGGCGTGTTGAGAGAATAGATATTTCTCGAAACTAAACTATAAACACGGCCCTTGATGTGTCAATCCCCCATTTGACCTGCCATTTTATATACTGGGAGAAGATTGGCTGACACCCAAGACTAAACTTACAAACACGGCCCTTGATGTGTCAATCCCCCATTTGACCTGCCATTTTATATACTGGGAGAATGGCTGACACCCAAGACTAATCTACAAACACGGCCCTTGGAGAGTCAACCCCCAATTGACCTGCCATTTTATATACTGGGAGAAGATTGGCTGACACCCAAGATTAAACTACAAACACGGCCCTTGGTGAGTCAACCTCCATTTGACCTGCCATTTATATACTGGGAGAAGATTGGCTGACACCCAAGACTAAACTACAAACACGGCCCTTGATGTGTCAATCCCCATTTGACCTGACATTTTATATACTGGGAGAAGATTGGCTGACACCCAAGACTAAACTACAAACACGGCCCTTGATGTGTCAACCCCCATTTAAACTGACTTTTATATGCTGGGAGATTGGCTGACACCCGAGACTTGACTACAAACACGCCCCTTGATGTGTCAACCCCCATTTAAACTGACTTTTATATGCTGGGAGATTGGCTGACACCCAAGACTAGACTACAAACATGGCCCTTTGTGAGTCAACCCCCATTTAAACTGACTTTTATATACTGGGAGATTGGCTGACACCCGAAAGTCCATCGAAAGATGAAGGTCTGATGGGTTTTTTTTCAGTCTGAAGCGCTTGGACGAGGCCGGTGTCCTTGTCAGACTGCAGACCAAGTGGAACGTACGAGGCAACGAAGAGTCCACCGAGAAGAAGCAGAAGAGCATCGACTTGAAACAGGTCTTGCCACTGTTCCTGTTGGTCTGTGTCGGGCTGGTGGCCTCTTGGGGTTGGCTGTTGCTAGAAGTCACCGTTAATAAGAGAAACAGGGCTGCGAGGAAACCACTTCACCAGAGGAAGGGGACTATTCCTCTTGGTTTGTGTCAAGAGTCGTGACTGGCGCATCGTAACCTTGGAGGGCCGCCTCACGCTATTTAAGAAGTAGCTTAGCGTACAATCCGAATGGGTAGTAAGACGTGGGGCTGAAAATAAAAATGAAGTGTTTTTTTTTTTGGCACGGCGTCTTAGTACCCGTTCGGTTATACGCCTATGTACTAGTCACACTAATGTATTAGGGATCAGGAAATTTTAATCTAGAGGAAGTGCAGCCCCATTTGCGTTAAAGGAGAATGGAAAACCATTTCGGGAAAACTACACACACCGTACCCAACCAGGATCGAACCCCGATCTCTCCATCTTCAGCAGTCTAGTCTACTGCGAGAGTAGCGCGTTAGAGCATGCGGCTACCAAAGCGGGTGCATCCTAATTATTAAATTTAATTTGATTGCCACTGACAGGATTATATATTAGTTATCATTATAATCACTTAAAAAAAAGTAAACATAAAGCTAAAACCTTAACTAAAAGTACAACCCCACCCAAAATGACCGCTAGTTTGAAAATCACTATGATAATTAATATCACTATTGGCAATAAAATACTCAAATTACCGTCCAATTTTCATTTTTATATTTCTTGCAGTCAACATTAATATGTTACTATATTATTGATGATATATTATAGCCATTGATAATATCTATCAAAAAGGTATATCACATCACATGATTTGGCGTATTAATACATAAACGTATATCTAGAAGCATTTATTACTGTCAGATAGAGTTATAATTATGAAAATTGGACCGTACGTTTGGTATTGGATTGGATAAAAATGTCAAATTTATGCTGTCATGGGTTCATTTATACCTCAAATCAATATTATGATTTTTTTCCAATAATGAAACACATTTATTACAACAGATCTGATTTTATTAGTATATTCACGCCCTTTCTATTATTTGTGGCTAAAAAATTAAGCTTGAATTCAATTTATACTAATTTAAATAAAATGGTCATGTGGGTTATGGGTTTGAGTTTCTTCCAAGAAATATTTAAAATAGTAGAGATTTATTTTTATGGTATGGATTTTAAATTTCAATAACAAAAATAATCTTTTAAAATATTTAATATGTAAATATTTCCTAAACTTTGATATTGTGTAGCTAAATTTTAAACAAAATATATATATTTTAATTATTTATACTTAAAACTAAATGATGTGTCACAAATAATGATTAAACATCAAGGTCATAGTATTTTTAATATTAAATAATGGGAAGGGAAAGTGAATATTAAAAGTGTAGCACTTAATTATCTCTCATTAAAATTAATATGTATATTTTAAAATATTATGAACTTATTTACAACGTTCCTTTAAATCCATTAAAGAACCATTGAGATTAATCTGTGTAGAAACTAGAACCGAATATATCTACTGAAGCAACATTTTATTTATGGTGGCCAAAATTTATTTTTTAAATACAAATTAAAAAAATACAGACCTTAAACACTTTGAAGTGGGGGGATGTAAGAAACGAGAGCTAAGGTCAGTGTTTTTGGAAATTTTAGAGTAAAACAATTATTTTTTGGCAAATATAATTAAAATATTTAGTTAATCATAGAGTTTAATTTTCTACACATGGTGACCTCTACAGTTATTTAATATGTCATGAACATAACGATATTAGATGAAACTCTTTTTAAACGAAGTTTAAAAAAAAGCTGTCATTAAATTCCAGGACACTCTTGTAGGTATTAAATAACTGTTTATTTCATTATGTGAAGAAAATTAAGCTAAATGTTCCTACTGAAGAAATATTTGATTTTAAAAAACAGTTTTATATAAAAATTTCATCACATATCCACTCTCACCTTAAGCTATTCCCATCCGAACAATCCAACATCGTCAAACATTAAATACGTCAATTTTAATAAGGCGCTACAATTTTAATGGATACAAGATAAATAACACTCTCATGATAGAACAAACAGAAATATATTCTGCAATATATTTAAGAAAGTAGTGACCGAAGGCAGATGGACTACCAAAATGTTGAACAGTCACCAAACTTACACCACACAACAATTTCTTCAGACGAAAAAAGAATCACACCTTACTAAAGTAATGTTCTTTCAAATATCGTCAGGTATATTTAATACACACTCATTCATTTATTTGTGTTAGTTCATTATATCAATATGTCTTCAATTTAGCCTTTTATATATTTCATAGAGGTATTATATTCTTATAAAAATTATTTTGGCAGGTATTATTCACGTCAAGCGAGGCTCGTCTTTGGCATATAGACTTAAATATTTTTGGCACAATGATAGGAAAATACTGGATAACAAACACATGAAAAAACTTTCGTTTGTCATATCTTCTGAAGGAGTTCATTTTTAAACACAGTTAATAGAGTATTTTGACTTAAAAGCTAAGTAAATTGATTATATACATATTTTTTGGAATAAACAATTCATATTTATGGTATAAATAATATTAATATTAGTAAGCTTTTGTCATTTCATTAGAACATGTGGTTTATTCATAATTTACATATATTTGAGGTGGAATTCAAACAAAAATTAAAGCAAACCTTCCAAATAACTGTTAATATTAATAGTTTATTTCTTATTTTGTAACTAATAACTTAACATAGATAATATATTTTATAATAAACTTATTGATACACTGTAGAGATATTTTAATAATTATTTTGGGGATACATTACATTCAGTTATTCCATAAACAATTTAGGCACTGCCTTGGTAATTAAACCAAACATTCTGAAAGTGTTGCAAACATGTGTGTTTTTTGTTTTTAATTTTATATTCATACAGTTTTTAGTACTAATGCTATACATAGAGTATAGTAAGTTAGATAAAATATAGCGTTCTATACTTTCATATAGTATTACATAAGAAACACTGTTAAAAAATGTTAATGGTTTTAGTTAATTTCAAACATTTGTACACAGTTGTACACACTACATAAAATGATAGATTGAAAAAAAAAGTGTTAATTTACATATGTATTTTAAAATTTGAAGAAAAAACTAATTCAAATGATACTAAAAGTTAGACAAAAACATCACAGTAAGCCAGTTCTTTGACCTAAAGAGAAGATGGTGTTGATATTTAAAAAAAATAATATGAAACATATAAAGAGTGAAGGAGAAAAGGGGGAAAGTCCAATTTTAGCTCAAATAGAGTTAGTGTTGTCATCGTTAAGACACCCAAGATACCTTTTTAATGCACTTTACATTATACTTAAAAGAGGGTTTTGTCATATTTAAATTAATTGAAAAACAAATATTTTCTGGGGTCCTTATTAGACTTGAGATATAAAAGTAAAATAAGTGTAAAGTGAATTTCCCTCCTTTTCCCCTGTAACCTTCATACGTTACGGAATTTCTTAACATAATACACATTTTCAAGTAATATTTGTTTCGAATTTAAGATTAGACCTACTAATATATTTATTAGTATTTATTAAACATAATTACCAAAAAAAAGCTTCAAACTATATAACTGCACCTCATTTAGGCCTTTACAAATGTCACCAAGTTGTATATTTTGGGGATATAAGATGAAATTCTATGTTTCAAATCAAACTGGAAAAGAGGGAAACCATAAAGAAACCCACAATTATAAAGTAAAAAAAAAATTACTATCCACGCCAGTGGTAAAGTGGTCTAAGGAGCTATACTCGCACTACACTAAGTCTGCATTGATGTGTAGGTTTGGGTTTGAAAGTAAATATGAAGATCACATTAATTGCTTATTTTTCAATTTAGTTGTGTTTATAATCTTATCTTAATACATTTTCGAGTAATGGTAAAATACTTTCGTAAAAATAGTAGTTAGATAGATTTTTATAACAATGCAGCCTCTTCAATTATATTGAGGATATTAATTTAGGCCTAATATATATTTATTTATGTTACTTCTGTGCTTCAAACATAAACGAAATTGTTTTAAGTTTGGGAAGACATGAAATTAAGGATAATAAATTGAGATTCTCCAAAATTGTACCAAATATGGTCAATATTTTTCTGTTAATTCGTGCAAGTTTAGAAACCTTAGTAAATATTAAAATAACATTGTATCGCTACTTCAATTAATTTATATATTGACCCGCTTCAGTGGCCGTATGGTTTAACGCGCTACTCTCGTGTTAGACTAGACTGCCAATGACAGGGAGATCGAGGTTTAAATCTCAGTCGGGTGTACTGTAGGTGGTTTTTTCTGAAATTATTTTCCCCTCCCCCCTCCACGTCAATTCGGGTACATTTCCTATAAATATAACCTCCCAAATCCCTGAAATTATTAGCGTAATTAGTACGTAAACGTATAACCCTAATGGGTAGTAAGACGCGGTGCTAAAAAAAAGTATATATTATTTAGTAGTGGGAACACCATAAAATCCCCAATGGTCCATTAAAATTAATGTTAGCTACTTTATTAGTTTAAATTTGAAGGAGAATGTATATTTACATACACACACAAATAATTGTTTAAATATAACAAATAAACAAGATGCATAATATCAGTTGGTACAAATAGTGATAATAATAAAATGGATTAGGTCCTGGTTGTTATTATTATTATTATTATTATTAGCACCGCGTCTTACTACCCGTTCGGGTTATACGCATCCTGGTTGTTAAATTTGTCATATGTTATTAATATTATGAAATGCAATAGATTTAATTTAGTTCTATTTCTTGCCTGTATATAATCAGATTGTCGATGACAAGTAACATTTTTTTAAAGACATATCAAACATTTACTAAATTTACTTTTTTAAGGTCATTCAACAGTAAAAAATGTATTGAACAATTTTAATAAGTGGACTATAGTATTATTATTGTTATTTACTATTGTTAAGGTCAAGTATCTGATGTATGGGGCTCAAATTTAGTATCATTAGAAATTTATATGAAGAGTCCACAGTTCAATATTTATAATATTAATATTATAAGTATTCCACTGTGTACAACTCAAATGAATGTCTACTTATACTAAATTTCAACCCCATACTTAAAAATGGTACATTAAAAGCATAAAATATCAAGTTTGATTCCTCATAATGCATGAACTGTAATGATTTGATATTATTGAATCACCATTTACAGCTTGTTAAATTTGTGCAATAGCATTTTATTGTCGAGTGTCCTTAAAGTTCTCATACGCCACACTAAATAGCTGTTATATATATAGTCAATTTTGATGGTTGTAAGATGATTAAAGTAACCTGGACCTATGGTAACCTATGGTAATTAGTATATTGGAGACACTACATGTATTTTTATATGATCTTAAGAAATTATTCCCAATATTTAAAGAAAATTAACTGACTAACAACATTATTTGTTACATTTAAAGGGCCAACAAGATACAGAGAATGAGGGAAAAGTCCACATGTTTACATAAAATATTTTTTAAAAATCAAATTTAGAATACATACATTATTTCACAAACAATTCATATTTATAATTTATCTGACTGAAAAATTTTAGTGCGTAGATTTTTGTAACTGTGATTTGTGAACTTAATTTAAAACAGTTGCTAGACTGAGCATCGAATTTATAATGAGTTAAGGTACAAATTAGTTTTAAACGTGAACACACCGACAAACAAACAAATAAAGGTAACAAACACGCAATTGATTTGTAAATGATTGGTTTAACTTCCACAAAATTATGTAATTTTTTCTGAGTGGCGAATTAACAAAACTAAACTTTAAAAATAAAATTGTTTGAAAACAAAATTAATTAACAGCAAAAATAGGTAATAGTTATTTTATCATGGGTTTATAAAATATAAGTATAACTTCAAATAAGGTGGTTTAGAAGGGATCACCAGTTAATGTACACATTTTTACAGTTTTTATAGAAAAAACATTTTGATCAGAATAAATAAAATATTGCTTCATTAGATATATTTAGTATAATTTTCTTCCCATGGTTATATCAACAGTTGTTGAATATCTGTCAACGGTGTCATGGAATTTAATGACAACTTTTTCTCTTCAGTTAAAACATTTATCGTCAAATTACACTGTGCTATGGACCAATATTCAACAATTGTTGATATCACCATTGGAAGAAAATTAATCACTCTGATTGTACTGGCAAAATATTTTATTTATTCTGTCAAAAAATAGTTTTCTTATAAAAACTGCAAAAAAATACTACTCGTAACTCGCGTTCCACACATTCTCACCTTGAAGTACTCTCAACTCTTCTTGAATATTAGTCCTGAGCATCACATGATCTAACCAGGACTTTTTCTCTTGGTGTGAAAAAAGTTTATATTTAAATTCCAGCATGCTTATGAAAGATATTTAATAACTGTTGATATTAATACGTTTATAAATTAAACCAAACGTTTCTACTGAAATAGTGTTCTATTTGTTTTGGACAAAACCCATTTTTTGCTATTAAAACTCTAAAAAAAAGTGCCTTAATTCTCATTCCCTTTTATACCACCTTAAGCAATGATCTGTGCCAGTCCACAGACCACCGTTTGGGTAGCAATGCTTTAAAAGATTACTCTCTGAGTATTGAACTAGTCTAATAAATTTAATAATAATATACACCACATTTTGTTTAAAATTGTAAACGTAATACAGCCAATCTTAAAAAAAAAAAAAAAATTGAGAGCTAGTGAATTAAGGGGAGGTCAATGTAATCAACATCAAAATTTATATTTTCTCAGACAATAACCAAAAAGATATCGAATTTTTCCGAGGCCATACTGATTGCAATACATTAAGAGTTTTAAGAATAAAAGATCATGCGTGACTCGGTGTATGGAAGTTGTTGAATTGAAGGGGAGTATTCAAGGATAGGGAGGTAGTATACAAGGATAGGGAGGTAGTATGAAAGGATAGAGAGGTAGTATGCAAGAATAGGGAGGTAGTATGCAAGGATAGGGAAGTGTGGAGAATGATAGTGAGGATCGATTAAGTAATGAGTTGTTGTTTTTGTGCTATATGCACAGCTTCTTGCCTACCCCTTAAGGTAACGGCGTGGTTTGGTATGCATGTATGTACTGATTGCGATATTAGATTATTAATAAACTATAATAATAGCTAGAAAAGTGTATTTCGAATAAATGATTCATAGAACTAATAATTTTTACGGCACATTACCTAAATGCTAATAAAGGTACTTCTTGAGCATATTCAAAATATATTATTGACTTCATGTACAGACTTCCAAATCTTGTTCAAATGAACTCCCCCAGAAATATATATACATATTTTTCCAGAGGGTGTTACAGTAAAAGTACAGACGACATTCAAAATCAAGAGGTATTCTCTTTTCCATGTTGAGAAATGTAAATTTTGAAGACGTAACGGAGAGGGAGAGCCTAAAACGAACACAGTGGTACGGAACACTCACACGGATATCTCCTGTATCTGAACTCTCTTCTTCATCATGCCGGGGGTCTGAGGGCAGCCCTGCTGACGCAAGATACCACCGCCGCTCACTTGGTTACACTGAGACGGAGGTTGGGTTTTAGGGGGAGGTGGGGGCTCGGGGATAGAAGGACTAGTCAAATTGGTCGGCTGTTGCGTCTGTGGCACAGGGGGCTCTTCTTTGTTCGGCGCGTAGCTCGGCGGTTGTTGCAGTGTTGCGACACCACTCGGACAGTTCAGTCTGCTTTTAGCGCCGGAAGTGGGCGAACACTTGAACTCTTGCAACGGAAGGTCCACCATGGCACCCGACGCGGACGGGTGAATGTGCTGCTGCGAGGACGACAAGGAGATGTGGTCGACCAAGGGGTGCTTCCCCTCGAAATGGTGGACGTCCCCCGAGCTGCTACTGCAGCTGCCAGCCTCCACTAGTTCCTCCTTCTTCTTGTCGCCAAAGTGTCCCGCGCCCTCGGATCGATCTCTCTGATGGTAGATCCCGGCGAAGATGAGGATGTTGAGCAGGAGGAGGAAGCAGCCCACGGCGATGGTGATTGTGAGGGCCGTGGTGTAGCTCTGGTAGTGACTGGAGGCGAGTCTCCTCAGCAAGTTGTTGTTGTTGCTGTTACTGGGAGGTCGGGGTGCGCCTCCCGAGGTGGAGTTGGGCGGGCACTCCGTAGTGGTGGACGCTGTTTCATGGCTCACCACAGGTGACGATGGTATCCTGGTTGTAGGTGACGAGGTGAATGGAGTTGTGGTGGTGGTCGGCGTTATCGGAGGGGTGTACACTATGTTAGGCCTTTGCTGCGTCTGGGGTCGAACTTGACCTAAAACAATAAATACTAGCTAAGGGCAGTATTTATTTTCTAAATTCCGAGGTCAGCCAATCTTCTATTTGACCTGAACTGCTTGCTATTTCCCATGCAAAGAGATTGGTTAACTCCCCAGTCTAGACTGATTATAAGTATATTCTTTAAATTGAAAAATGTCACATGGACACGGGCATTGAACTCAAGGTCTTTGGATTAGTAGGCCTACACTAATGCTAAAACCACTGAGATATCAAGGATTCCTACCTTTAAAATAAGATATAAGAATTACCCTGGTCACGGGAAGACTCCTGCTCATTAGTTAGAGCATTGGTGTACGAAGCAAAGGTCCCGGGTTTGAGTCCCATGTTCCCATGTCATTTTTCAATTTAAATAATATGATAATTAGATGCAACCTAAACCGTAAGTAATAAATATTATAGCTTCGCTATTAAATCCATCATAATTATGATTATTTTGATATTCACCTTAATACATTTTATAAACGCGTTTTTATACTCTTTTTAATTGACTCATAAAGCTAAATGACTTCAAAACTCAATGTTGGGTACAAATAACCATCTATTTTCAGAAACGGATATTTGATCACAAGTGAACATTATTTAGTAGGGTTCTTTGTTTTCCGTCTTTTAATGGCTAGGAAGCTCCTAATATCAATTCCTATACAATAATACCAACGCATATTTAAATGTCAACAATGTTGACCAAAACAAGTTTTTATTCTTTATTAGTCACATATAATTCGAATCAAGGTCAAAAATAAAATTTAACAATTAATAATTAGCTCTTCATCCAAAACAAATTGTTTGACGTGAAAAATTTTTTTTGTATAAATTTGTCTGATACTCAGGATCCATTTATTTGTGGTCAACCGTTATAACCACTAGTCCGTGGGGATGGGCGGGAAATGAAACTCGCATCCATTCTCTTCTAACTGAGAGCTCTAAAACAGGAAATCATTTCTGAGGGAACTGCATGGTTACTTTTGGGAAACAGCGTTGTGATTCTTCTTGTTTGTGTGTTGTCAATCTCCCCTAAAATATAAGAAGTTTTGCAACGCTGGTTAGTCAAAGTTGCCAGTAGCTCCGTCTTACCCCATCACACCACTTCCTGACATAATCGAAAGCGAGGATATTTGGCAACAGTGGACCAAGAGAGAGGGAAGATGGAGATTTTCTCCATAAGATCTCCAATTCCTTCAGCGATGATATTGGGTGTAAGAATGAGGTTATAGAACTTAGAATCTTAATAGGATTCGTGTTTGAATCCCAAGTTGAGGACTTACACAGTAGAATTTTCGTAGGAAATAGACTTTTTAAAATACAAACATATAATTCTACGGCCAGCATTGATAACATTATACTACTGTGCTATTTTTTTATAGATATTGATAATATCTATCTAAAATGACCTCTGAGAATCATCTGACTTGTTGTATGAGTACGTGAAATAAGATATAGCAGCTTTTACAGTTTACAGATAAGGTTCTTAATATGAAAACTGAGCTGACATATACATATATCATACAGAACAAAAGTGGTCCAGGAATCATTATAATTATGAGGTGCTTATAGACCAAACCTACATAAAACATCGACTATTCAAAATATACACATTTATTTGGTGCCTATAAATATAATTCTTCCTCAAAATTATGTCACCAATTTAATTTTTATATCTTTTCCCTTCATCTAAATGTTCAGGACAAGCACAAATAACTTAGTGTCAAAAATGATTAACTTTCTACTGAAACATAAATGAGGGTGTTTGTTCCAGAGGGATTCATATTTTTGGAGTTTTCAGCCTTGTTTCTCGCTCAATATATTATATTAATATCAATCTATCAGAAACAGGTCAGAAATGAGATTTTTTTTAAATTTGTATACAAATATTGCTAATGTTTGCCAATTTTATTAGTCCACGCTTACATACTTATGTGGTGGGCGATCAACAATCAAGACATCTTAAATCTTAATACATTTTGATTGGCAATTTTGTCTATATTTTAAAATGATTGTGTGGGGTTTATCTGTTACTGTGCGAGTATGTTACCCTAGAAAATATTGTATCAACGTCAGCGATATGTACCCGCGAGGTCGGCTTCCACCCGAGAGCTTACAGGGAAGCCTAAACAAGAAATGTAAAACGTAGCACTAAAACTAAGTGTGTTACCTTCGTAGAACTGCGCCCCTTCCTCCAGGAAGTGGTGATGCCTCATGTTAAGGTCGTCTCCTCCTGGCCTGTGGAACTGAGGGATCAGGTTCAACCACAGGGACATTTTGTGGCCGCGGTAGTGGTTGTGCATCCTGGCCTTCGTCCCTGTAAACAACACCGACAATAATAGTACAACACTCTGTATAGATACATGTGATTGTGCATCCTGGCCTTCGTCCCTGTAAACAACACCGACAATAATAGTACAACACTTTGTACAGAGTACATGTGATTGTGCATCCTGGCCTTCGTCCCTGTAAACAACACCGACAATAATAGTACACCACTTTGTATAGATACATGTGATTGTGCATCCTGGCCTTCGTCCCTGTAAACAACACCGACAATAATAGTACAACACTTTGTATAGATACATGTGATTGTGCATCCTGGCCTTCACCCATTTCTTCTAAATCCTAGCTTCCTCATCCTTACCTAATTAATGTAACACTTTACGATAGTCCGCATGGCTATTACGAAGCGGTGCACAAAATAAAATAAAATCTTCAAACATTTTAGGGAACTACTTGCGTTCAAATGAAGGTGTTGACATCACGATCAGGCCCCCAAACCCCGTCACAGAAGGACTAATTCTTTTTGTCATTACTTCCTTTTAAATGCAGCCACGTTCCCCCGCCCAAACTTATACAACACCTTCTTTAGTAGCGGTGACCCCAATAGGCATATACCTAATTCCATGTAGAACTGGTTGATGGAGTCGTAAGTGTCCCAAAATGGTGGATGTTGAGTGTTTATATCTTGGTCTTCACTCGGGGCTGCGGAGGGCTTCGACCAGCCGTTGTTCGGACTGTTTGGCTCCCTGGTAAAACACATAATTAGCGGCCGTTATTGGGCTTCTATTCATTCACTTTGATTAGAGGTAGGCTCTTTGACGTTCACTTTATGAACCAAATTAACATAAAAGTACAAAATCTACAAATCAACATATCTCTAGAAAATACCCAACACCAAGTCCCCCAACCATCGATTCATCAATGTGTTCGGGGATAAATATAATTTAACTCAAAATTTTAGGCGATGCAAGGATTTGAACTAGGAATACATAAATCAATTTGAAAGACTCGTTATTGTCTGAGCTATGGTGTATTTTATAAATTCAAAATGTTTTTAAACAAATACATTTAAATCAATAATTACTCAAAAGAGTGAGGAACGGGATAGTAGTTTTTAGAGGAATTGAACACACATTTGCTAGAATAGAGGATGTGAGAATAAACCACGGTAATAAATTCAGCAAAAAGTTCACCCAAATTCACATGGTCGTGATTTGATTCCAACCTCCTCATCAACAGTGAACAATTACAATGCTAGTCCAACACCTTAGACCACTCGACCAGTTCTTAAAGCAAGAATAAGAAAAGTGTTTGGTCGCAAGACTTTTTTTTACCGAATTGTCTTTTTATATCTTGAATATTTGTGAATATTTGCCTTGCAATCTGTGTTACAAGTATTTTTTGAATAACATATTTAATTTGAGTAAGGAGAGATTTATATTATAATGCCGTGGGAAATTTGTCACTTGATAGGGAGAATGGCATTTAATTAAAACTGATATAATACTAAACAAGTATTCAAAAACATGAGTGCATAAGGATAATAATGGAAAATTATTCAAATATACTAATTAGCTTAAGTAACTTTTGTTAGTAATACATAAACATAGTGAAATCTAGGAAATTATGATAGTAAATATATAATTCTTACAGTATTGCTTGTGTTTAACCAATTATTATAAAAATATGATAGGAATAATAATTGTTTGGTTACAAGCCATACTGTAAGATTTATATGTTTTTAACATAATTTATTAAATTCTAATAAATTTATTTTCAACCAACAAAGGTTATTTAATTTTATCTGTATGTTTTTATAATTTTCAAATGTTATCTATATGTACTCGTTCATACTTTTGATTACTTGTTTAGCATTATACACAATTCAGTAAAGCTTAGTTATATTTTTCTCATTTTTCTCTATGTTAAAGTGGTTGAAAAAAAAACCATACCTTGGGAAAGTTTAATTCACTTGGGCTTGGTAAATAGTTTCTGTAGTATTTCTTAAGCAGGTACTTGTAAGTAACAAAACAAGACTGTCAGTATGGGTATAATACGCAATTACTATTATTATTATTAGCACCGCGTCTTACTACCCGTTCGGGTTATACGCAGCAATTACTATTAACTGTGGTGTGGTGAAGCTCCAAGTTATTAGTGTGGATAAAGTGGTAAGAGTCTTTGTACCGTGTATCAGGTATTTCTCACCAAGGAAGTTTCAAAACATTACATTGAAAGAACTATTAGAGTTCATTCTGATGTATCACAAATCTCAAGGAGGGTACACTAATCTTGAATGCTTTCCAACATTTCATCTTTTTAATTTTGTTAGAAAAACATTTGTTATCTCTTGATTATTAACACACTTTTGTTCTAAAATAATATTGCACCCTGTGTAATTTCAAATTTTATTAACGTTTTAATTAATTTTAGTGAAAGTTAACTAAACATCAATAGATTATAAAAGTTGAAAATGTCTCTTTTATAAGCTAAAAAATATGACTATTTTCTCTCATATATTTTAATAAGTATATAATAATAATAAAACCCGTGTATAAAATTGTATTTCTGACTTGAGAAAAGAAGTAAACTTTCACTGACCCAATTATATAATTTCGGCAGTCAGAATGAAATTGATGTAATAATAATAATAATAATAATAATAATAATAATTTGATTTTCTAGGAAAATAACTTAACGTGATAAGTGAGCAGTGAACACGTATTTTTTTGAAATTTTGAAGATGAATCTAGCTTAGGAGTAGTGTCAAAGATAGCTTCTGTAAGAGTAAAGTTTTGTGAAAAAGCAGAATTAAGATATATATATAAAATATATACACCAGATGCTATTCATTGGGCACATCCTAGTCCTTTCACTCTCTTTCATCATTTCAAGAGGATGCCTTTTATCTTAATCTGCAGGATGGAAACTTGTAACGGAGGATGGTAATTTCATTAAAAACCAAATGGTTTAATGATTTCTTCCTTATGGTTTGCTGGACTTCCAGGACACATCGTAATTACCAATTATAGGATTATTTGCTGGTTTTAAACACATTTTGGGATTTAAATGTTTAATCTATTTTATCAGTTCGTTCAAAGCCAGGTATACTAATGACTCGATCTAATAAGTACGGATTAGAAAGGTAATTAAGAGGAAATGCACCCACGTTAGCGCTTAGAGGCGATAAAAAAAACCTGCGTGGAAATTAAATACTGAGAACAGGCCCGATGCATTTTTTTCCCGAGATTCAAACCCCAACCTTCCCGTCATGTCAACCAAGTCTTATGATAGTTTATACGTCTTATATCAATCAGCTATCGTTGTGGGTGGTACCCTTATAGTTAAACCTTGTTTACCTCTGTGGTCTAGTGGTCACACAGTTCCTGAATACATAATCAAAGGTCGCGTGTTTAATCCACAGCGCTTCCAGAATTTTTCTGTGAAACAGGGGGTCCAAAAACAAGGTCAACCCAGCCTCATGAGGACAAACGAGGAGCTACTTGAATAAATAGGTAGCAGCGACTGTCTAGAAAATTGAGAATAATGGCTGGAGGGTTCCATGTGCTGACCAAATAACACCCTCTATCCGCAAATGTTAACACCATAATCTATTATGGTGGCGGCCGCTTAGTCAGTACAGCTCACGCCATAGAGATGTTTTTAAATACCATGAAGGCTGTAGTTGACGGTGGTTAATGGTTATTAAGGTGTACCCATATTGATAGGCACGTGGAATAAACGTCAATATCGCCTAGTCTGGTTGGCCGGTGACTGGAAAGTCAGAGTTGGGGTTGTAATACCAGCCTGGTGTACTAAGGGTGTTTTTTCATGAAGGGTTTCTCAATATTTATAGAGCAAATTTGGGACTATTTCCTTTAGATTATACATTCTTCAATGACCTCAGAGCTACCAGGGTAAAGTGCTCGCCGCGTACACGACTCAATTTCGAAGGTTCAAACCCGGCTGAGAGTAGTATTTTTTTTTCTTACCCATCAATGAAAATTGGTAGCACAGTTTGCTTCAAAGGGGGAGTAAATCCGTCGATCCCATGTACGAGTGTGGCATGTGAAAGATCCCTGGAAGGTACCGTATGTATGAGATATCTTTCTGGCCAAATCTGTTAGGCTCTTTTTCGCTCACACATAGAATTCTGCCTGGAGAGCAACGGAGAACTACCCTATTTCATTACTCCCTTATTACGTGTGTTTTTTCACAGATGTAATGAGTGGACGTCACTAACCGCCCAACAGGTCGAGTGCGTGTACTGCTTCATGTGGATGAGGTATGACATCAGGACCAACATTCAGGTACAATATTCACTTATAATATAAATAGCAAAATAGCTGAGTTTTTTTGTTTCAAACAGAGAGAAAAGTATCCTTATTTTATTTATTTCAAAACAGTTTTTAATGAATTAAAAAATATAAAATCAAAATTTTAACATTCCGGCTTCGAGGTGCACATTTTCTTGCACAGGGACTACTCATTTTTAAATTTCAGACCTTAGCGTGAGGTAGATATTGAGCAATGCTCATAAAAGACCAACACACTTCATTTTTTAAATATAAAATATGTCTATAAGCTGTGGATTGCTTGGACGGGTCGTAATACATGGTAGCATACTGTTTTTCTTAGATAAAATTTAATTATATAAAAGTTCTTGAAACTTTATACCAATCGACTTGGAAACTTTTGGTCTCCCTCTCTTATGCTAACTTTTGTTCCACTGTTTTTCTTTCTTCTTTCCAATACTTTTTGAAGACGGCTCTTCTAGATTTGACAACTTTGTTTCTATTTCCAGTTTCTTTGTTTAGAGTATTTGACTTAGACTCTTTATTTATTGAGTTTTCTTATTTTATATTTCTTCATCCTTATATCTTCTCTCGTCACTATTTTTTTAATATATATATTTTCCATTCTTTCTCTTGACACAACTCCTGCATTTCCCAAATCTTTATCTAAGTTTTATCTTGTCACTATCAACTTGTTTCACTATTTCGCTAGATTGGAGACTTCCAACATTAAAAGGTTTATCCTTTTATCTGACATAATTAAATAAATCTGCTATAAATATGTTTCTGTATTCTTTGTTTTTTTTACGCTTGTATTGTAAGTACAATATAATTTATCTCAAAGCATAAAAAATAGCAGCAATGCATATACATTATTAGGTTCCAAAAGCTTTTAAAGTAGTTTTGGAGCTTTAAGACAATAGTCCTAATCACCAGGCTAATTAATATCGTGTTATCAAGTAGGTCTCATCTTAGAATACTGGTTAGCTACTTTAGTGGGAGATGTGTCAGGTGCATTACGAATAAAAAGCTATGCCTAAATGCACAATGCATATGTAACCAGAGAAATGGGAAAACTGGATTAAACAAATGAAATTGCGCGTTAATTCATATCAAACTAGTTTTAAAGGATTTAAATTATGTTTCTAAGTGATTCACTTTGTTTGGACTTTATTATTACCTATCAAACATATACTTCAATTATTATATTCAAGAACCGGGTTCAATCCTAACAGACTATGCTGAATCTTCTATTGTTATCAATTCTCCATCAAACCGAATACTCTTGTTTTGGAGCGTCCCAATGCTTCGATTAATAAATTCAATGATAATACAATACTTTAGAGTTTAGCCTATAAGTCACACTACCCGTCTGAGCTACTGGCACAATGATGAGGAAGATATAATTTGAAGGAAGTGTTCTTGCATTTTCGAGGAAGGAGAGTGAAAACATATTTAGGAAAGCCACCCTCAATACACCAGGCCGAGATGCGTCGCCGGTAAATATGAGCCTGACATTTAATCCTCATGTGCATCCTTGCATCCGATACAATTCTTAAGATGATAATGGTTTTTATGTGCACCTAACGCAACTGGATCTGTTAGCACCTGTGACTGCACTTAAGAGAATTCACAACCACCTCGCTCTTTTTTGGCGTGAATATAGCTACCTATCGACCTCCCCGGGATTTAAAACGAAACCTCATAGAGCGAGCAAAGAAATGTCTGAGTGAAAGCTCTTAGAATATCCTGATGCTGAATGTATCCACCTATACCACCAGATTCAGTTCATGTTCTATCAAAACATGCCCTACTACTCACTTCCGTGACAAAATGGTCTAAAGCATCACTCTTGTGTTAGATTGTCCTGCCAACAAGGGAAATATCGGGGTTCAAATCCCGGTCAGTTCCACTGGAGGTGGTTTTTATTAAACGTTCCCCCACTCTCCTTCCAAGCAAATGCGGAAAAATTACCTCTAAAATGCTTTCTTCCTCATCTCTATCCCATTAGAGTAATTTATCGTACAAGCGTGTAACCTGAGCAGGTAGTAAGAAGAGACGATACAAAATAAACTGCTCTACTAGTGCTCGCACGTATTTATTGACACACCTTCACCTCACAGCAAGATCAGTCAGTGAGGGAATATATCCCACTATCCCACCGTATCAAGAAAAGAGGAGTAATGCAACATCACAGCGAATCTCTATCCGAGAGTCCTTGGTTTAACCCCAAACACCCACCCCTGTGAGGTAGATTATGTCAGATTGTAGTTAATCATCATTCATTCAAGCAGACGCTGCTCTTGTAGAATTCTGGTAGGATAAATCTTTAGAAAATGCAAACATATATTTTTTTAAGTCGCCACTGTGAACGTTTCACTATATATATATATATATATATATAT